>PVIH01004401.1:114884-141082 GCA_004025045.1 Sigmodon hispidus
AAAAAAAAAAAAAAAAAAAAAAAAAAAAAAAAAAAAAAAAAAAAAAAAAAAAAAAAAAAAAAAAAAAAAAAAAAAAAAAAAAAAAAAAAAAAAAAAAAAAAAAAAAAAAAAAAAAAAAAAAAAAAAAAAAAAAAAAAAAAAAGAGAGAGAGAGATGTCATTGCACATTAGAACTCAAGGCTAGAACATAGCTAAATGACACAAAACCTCACTTCTGTATTGATGGCCTCTGGCAGAGGTGTGGGTGAGGAAAGACTTGATTCTTTAAGGGTCTGGCCACAGGGAGTTTAATTATGCTCCAGTAAATAAATGAGCAGCATGAAAGGATGGTTTTATAAACAGGGAGATCATAAGAGTGGGCAGAATTTTAGAAGTCTGATAACTGAATTTGATGGGGTTCATCTTGTAAAATCACCAAATATATATATATATGTATATATATATATATATTTAAAAAGTTCTGAATACCATCTAAATTGATAAAGACTAGGTTTAAACAAGAGAGGCTTTTTGATTAGGAGAGGTGATAGTTTATCAACCAGCATGACCATTCAATTTAAACAAACTTACACAACTAACAAATGCTTTTTAGTTGATCAGATATAACTTTCCAAATTTGAGGTTATTCTTGTTATGCTGTATATATATTTCTACTCTAATGAACACATATTTTTTTTTAAAAAAGCTGGAAAGTCATTGAGGAGGTTATCTGATGTTGTTCTCTGGCATCCTCATGTTCATGTATGCATACACATGAAAAAAACGCTTCTTTGTAAACTGACTTTATTAACTATTTGCCTTTATTATGCTAAAACAGCCTAAAAATCTACCCCCTCATCAAACTTTGATATGCACAGTATAACGTTAAAATTATTGCTAAGCACAACACTTATATACATTTTGAAGCCAGAATTTAAACAAAGGATAGAACAAGCATTCAAACACTATCTTGAGAAACCCTGTGCCGTCCTTGAATTAGGCGCCTGGCTTCTTTACCTTTATCATGATCTCTTCAGGACTTTTATCATAAAGGAATGTTAGATTTTCTCAAAAGTTTTTTCAGCATCTAATAAGATAATCATGTGTTCTTTTTTTTTTCTTTTGGATTGTTTATATGGTGGATGGCACTAAAAAATGTTTCTATGTTGAACTATCCTTGCATCTCTGAGATGAAGATTACTTAATCACGGTGGATGCTTTTCTTGATGTTTCTGGATTTTGTTTGACAGTATTTTATTGAGTATTTTTGCATCAATGTTCATGAGACACATTGTTCTGTAATTCTCATTATTTGCATATTTGTGTGCTTTGGGTTTCAGGGTGACTATAGCCTCATAAAAAGAGTTTTTTTTTACTTTTTACTGTGTGAAGAAATTTGAGGAGTATTAGTATTAGCTCTTCTTGGAAATTCTGGTAGAATTCTGTGCTGAAACCATCTGGACCTGGGCTTTTTATTGGTTGGGAGACTATTGATAACACAAATCAGGTGCAATTCTGATAGATCTGCCTTTATGTGTTACTTGGCCCTTTTTTTTTTATGCTCTCAATTTTCTTTGTTCTATGTGTTTAATGTTTTGATTATTATGTGGCGAGGAGCCTTTTTTTGGTTCAGTCTGTTTGGTGTTGTGTAAGCTTTTGTACCTTCATAAGCATGTCTTTCTTTAGGTTGGGAAAGTTTTCTTCTATGATTTTGTTGAATATATTTTCTGTGCCTAAAAGTTGGAATTCTTCTCCTTCTTCTATCCCTATTATTCTTAGGGTTTCATGATGTCCCAGATTTCCTGGATGTTTTGTGTTAAAATTTTATTGGATTTAACATTTTCTTTAACCGATGAATCTATTTCCTCTATCGCATCCTCAGTGCTTTAGATTTTCTCTTCCATCTTGTATGTTAGTGATGCTGCCTCTATAGTTCCTACTCATTTACTTCGATTTTCCTTTTCCAGACTTCCCTCAGTTTGTGTTTTCTTTATTGCCTCTATTTTATTTTTCAAGTCTTGGACTGTTTACTTCACCTGCTTAATTGCTTTTTCTTGGCTTTCTTTAAGGGAATTCATTCATTCCATTTTTTTTGTCTTTTTATCCATTTCTTTAAGGAAATTTTTTATTTACTCTCTAAAGGCTTTGATCATCTTTATAAAATTATTTTAAAGGCCCCTTTTCTCTGCTTCATCTGCGTTGGAATGTTCAGGTCTTGCTGTTGTAGAACTTTTAGTTTCTAGAGGTACCATATTGCTCTTTATGTTGTTCAATATATTCTTATACTGCTTTCTACCTATTTCTTCATCAAATTTATACAGGTGGAGCCTTTGTGTTCAGGGCACTACTTGTTTGAATGTATTCTTCTGGATTGATTGCTGTGGCTTCTGACTATCCTTCCTGACTACTGTCCTTCCTGACTACTGTCCTTCCTGATTGCAGCCATAGGCATGTGTGTCTACAGTGGACTCTGCTACCTTGGGGATGTTATGGGCAGTGGCAAGGGAAGGTACTGCTCTAAGATTGGGATGGGTCTCAGAAAGGAGCAAGGTATGCACTTTGCTCCTTGTTCCTTGGGCTAGAGCACTAGGCAGACCAGCCTAGAGCTCAGGGGCTTACCTGTGCTTCTGAATTGCTGCAGTAGGGTTGTGTGGCTGAAAAACAGGACATTTTAAATACCTTTGTTGCTATAATACTGTATGTCACTTGCTGCCTACATCAACTCCATTGATCACAATTTTCTTTTAATCATTGTCCTAATATATATATACATATTTATATATATTATTGTATTCTAAATCATTTAAATAAAATATGCTCTTTATCATTTTCTCAAGCTTATCTTTTTCACTCCACATGGTTTTAAATATTGATCCACAATCCTGAATGTTGCTATAGTTTACTCCTTGACACTGGATCATTTATCCATATCCTTGACAGGATATATCTTGTGTTGCCTCTAGTTCTGTGTCCTTAAAATTTGTCATGAAGGTTCTTGCACCTGTCTCCCTGAACACAACTCTAAAATTTTCTCTGATATATGTATCTAAAGAGTCATGAAATCTGCAGGTGTTCATCCATGCTGACAAATATCAGTTTGCTTCCCACTGTCATTTTGCCAGTACACACTCTCATCAGCAGTGACTAAAAAGTCTGTAGTTCCACATTCTTACTGTGCTTAATATCGTAAGACTAATTGGTTTTTTTCCATCTAATGGGAATAAAACGGTACCTTACTGTGATATTAATTTGTTTTTTCTTCATTACTAATGAGGCTAAGCATCATTTTGTTTGGTTATTGGTTGTTCTTATATCTTCCCAGAGAGATCCTTCTAAGCCTTTTCTATTGAGTTGAAATTTTTTTTATTGATTATAAGATTAATTTACATATTTTACATATTAACTTGTCATGTAGCACACATTTCTTGTAGTTTGTAATTTGTATTTTCCAAACTCTTTAAGATTCTTTTGATAATTATGTTTTTCATTTTGGTGTGGTCAAATCTGAGGCTTTTAAAAGAAACTTTATTTTAATTTTATGTGAATTGGTGTTTTGTCTGCATGTATAACTGTGTAAAGGTATCAGATCTTGGAATTACAGACAGTTTTTAGCTGCCATATGGATGCTGGGAATCAAACTCAGATTCTCCGGAAGAATAGTCAGTGCTCTTAACTGCTGAACTATCTCTCCAGCCCCACTGAGACTTTTTTATAATGGTTCATAGGGGCATTTTTATTTGTTTTAAGAAATCTTCCTCAATCTTGGGTACTGAACATTTTCTTTATAGTGTTCAAAGCAATTCAGTCCTGTTTCATGGTGTACTATTTGATTAATCTGGATTTATGTATATGGTGGAAGTAAAATATAATTCCATGTTCTATCCAATAATCTCATTCATTGAAGACTCTTTTTTGTCTCTTATTTTTGGTTTGTGCACATATGTTTCTGTTTTTGTGCATGTATGTGTGTAAAACTTTTGAGGTCATTTGAAGGAAATCTTAATGCTATTAAAGTCACAAATGTGCTAATTTTTATTACCCAGTCCTTATTATCTAAAACACACATTGCAAATATACAAGTCTCTATTCTCTTCACATGTTAGTGCCCATTCATAGTGGTTTTGGAAATGGGGAAAACAGATTCCCTTTAAATTATAAGTCAGTAGATATTTCCTTAAAGTTAACTTTAGCAAAATTCACCCAAAATAGTAACTAACAATGATCTTCTTCATTTGTTAACTCATGAAGAAACACCTTTAAAACTGCATTTTGTTAAAGTTTCTGAACTAAAATAAAAAAACTGAACCACATTAATATTGAAATGTTAAAAAAAATTTAATTTTTATTCCTGGTACCACCCCCACAATTTACAGGGCAATATACCAAATGTAATGAAAAGAAGAAAGAAGAAAAGAGGAGAAGGAGGAGAAGATGAAGGAGAAGAAGAAGAAAAAACATTTACAACAGATAGAAGACCTCAGGAATGTGCATCTAACTGATATTCATTGTATGAATCAAAGGCTGTGCTCTTTGCTCACTGTGGCTGAGACAGTCCTGAGAAGAAGAGTTTCCTGTTTCAGATGCAGCGACATTTCTAGCTGTGAATCACAGTTCCTTTGGTGACAAATTTTTATAGTTCCTCTAGTGCATTTGGCCTGACTACAAACCTGCAGCTTCCCTGAGAACTCCTCCTTTTCCTATTAGGAAATGTTGTCTTTTCCTACTGTTTTTTAAACTATCTGTTACCACATCTACTACTTCTACCCAGCAGATCCATAGCTACCACCATAGGGACTGCTGGAGCCTCGTCTGCCAACACGCCCCCTCTTCATGAGTCCATAATTTAATTGCTGTTGTCAACTATAATTTACAAAGTCATTATAGCTTACACCACCATACAGCTACCTCCACCAAAATCTCCTCCTTCATTATTATCACCATATCCTTCTATTTTATAACCATATCCACCACCTTGGTTTCCATATCCTGGTCCACCATCATCATAGCCTCCTCTACTACTGTAACCAGAATCAACACCATAATTGCCACCATTACCTCAAAGTCCATCATATCCACCATCACCATCTCTATCACCACCTCTGCTGCCTGTACCTCCACCACCATAGCCACGACCAAAATTACCTCCACCACCTCAAAAGTTCCCCAAGACCCACATAGTTGCCAGATGTACCTCCATGACCTCTCTGTGATCCAGCAGACTGCATCTCTTGTTTAGAAAGAGCCCTTCTCACTTTACAGTTATGACGTTAATAGTGTGGTGTTCCTGAATAAGAATTCTACCAACTGTGTCATGACCATCAACAGATACAAAAGCAAATCTTCTCTTTTTTGTCCATTCTGCCTGTCTACTGTTGCTTTTATCTTGCCATACCTTTCAAAGAAGTCTCTCAGATTATATTCTTCTGTATTTTCTTTAATACTACCAACAAAAATTTTCTTCACTGTTAAATGGGCACTAGACCTTACAGAATCTTCTCTAGAAATGGCTGTCTTTGGTTTTACCACCCACCCATCAACCTTATGGCTCAGTGTACATTACTGCATTGACTTCTTTAATCCAAGAGTAGGTCATAAAAACAAAGTCCCTGGAATGGTTTGGTAGGCACTCTCTCATTACCACATGATCTGTAAGCATGCTCCATTTGTCAAAACGTTCTCATATGCTATCATCTGTAGTTCTGAAGCTCAGGCCACCAAACAACAGCTTCCTAACTGACCTGGTTCCTCTGAATCATGACCCTTCTCCTTTCCAAGATAGTGACAGCTGGAGTCAGTGGGAGCTGCAGGAAGGGGTTTTACTCCCACTCTAGGACCAGCACCACAGTATATTTTATGTCATAATTGTATCATCTTATATATTAGCAAACTTGTAACGTTGAACATCTCCATCTCACTTGGTGATAAAGGTCTGGAGCAAGACAGAGCCAATTTTTCCAAAAGTCTCTAGTGGGGACAGATCATTAAGTTACCTGATGGCAATGAAATCATTTGTGAGAAACTATGATGAAATGACAAGACTCCCAGCAAACATCCAGGACTTTTAGAAACCTGTGGGTGACCATTGCCAGCAGAACCTCTGTCAACTGAGTTCCCTATATTTAATATGAGTAGTAAAAATAATAGTAATTCAAAGGAAAGAAGCAAATCTCTTGGAGAAAAACAGCTTGGGTAATAAATTTCAGGAGTATGTCAAAATGATTTATATAGTCTTCTGTGCTTTCATGGTTGAGAATAAAAAAATGTTAATCTCCAAGGATATAGTATTAAGGAATCTACCACTCACATAAAGAAGAGTATTTCTTGGAACTCTTTAAGTCCATTGTTATTGATGACTTTCCCTTGTATGTGGCAGGAGACTAAAGACCAGCAAATATGAATGTCATTAACTGTTTGCCCCACCCTCCTGGATTTCCCGTGTTCACTGCCTGGCTCCCCTTGTCTCACTGGGAAAATGTGTCTCTCCTCCCATCAAAATCTGTACTCTCAATCCTTCATCCTTTTCAGACCGTTTGCTACATCATTAATCCTCATTTGTTTCAGAATCACCAAGCACAGCTCTACTGATACTCCCTATTAGCATCTAAATAAGCTCAACAGCCCCTTCTTAAGCAACATCGAACTGTGGGAAAAAAAACATTTCCCTTTGCTCTGATATCAATTTATTGCATTCTTTCAGCCTGCTTCCTCCACAGACAAGCTTCTTGACGGAGGCTGGCTCCATTCATTTTATCCATTTGGTTCCCAGCAGTTGTCTCCTGCATGCACTCTAATCTAGACGGATTTTAAGATTCTTCCAGATGTGTCTGAATTTCCACATTGGAGTATTTAGGTGTAAAGCACTGTTCACAACTTCTTTAATCCAAAAACACTTTTGTTCTGGAACTTGCCCCCATTCTGCCCTCTAGGTGTTCTTCTTATTCCCTTGGGTTCCCATTCTTAGTTCCTTTCATGGGTAGCTCTTTCTCTAGCATGCACCTTGATCCTCTGTGTCACCATCCTGCCCTGTTGATCTGTCGCATCCCTATCTCTACAGTTTTTCTAATGTAAAGCCCAGCTTGTGTGTGGCATGTATGCATAACTGTCCTTCTTCTTCCCCAGGACTTCTTCCTTTTGGTTTTTCTCTCTCCTCTTGGCCATGATACCACAAACCTCCAGGTTGTCTTAGGTTTCTCAAGTCTTGGGAATGTTAATAAAGTACTGTAGCGGGAAATCAAGAACTATATATGTAAACGATCGCGTCATAAGACTAGAGACGAGTGGGGCGTAGTTAACTAAAAAGGATTTTAAAAGTAGACCTTTAAAAGAAAAGACTAAGTCAAAAAGTCGTCATTTTTTTGCGAGAGTTTTTTGACCGTGTGTGCAGTTTGTCTCAGTTGTCTGGGAGTTTGGACGTACGGCGTAGAGATAAAAAATCTTCCTTAAAAAGGCTCCGGCTCGCTGCAACCTCATCCTGTCATCTTCTCTTAAAACCAGCTCTGTTTTGTAAGCAATTTTCACCAAATAAACCCTGTTTAAAACATATCTCAAGACAAGTTTTTACCGCGATAAAGTACAACTAGATTAACTTCTGACATTTCATGCCCCACACCTTTATCATCTCTCTATATTAGTCTCACATCCACTTGTGGGTTAAATTGAGTATGGCATTATGGACTGTTGGGGTCCTAACCCTGGGTACTTGTGAGTGTGAGTACTTGGAAGTAGGCTGTCTACAGGCAGGATACACATCAAATGGGCCACACTGCATTGGGGTCAGATGTACATTAGTGGCTGGTATCTTTAGAAGACAGGAACTTAATAGAGACACACAGAGAAGGGTGGGGGGTGCCAGAGGCAGGACTGGCAGAACTGTGGCTTCAAGCAGGGAACTCCAGCAACTGCCCCAGAGCAGAGGAAGCAAGGGCAGACTCTCCTGAGGTCTTCAGAAGAACAGTTCTGCAGGAAGTGTGAGTGAATAGATCCTATTGTCTTAAGGCACACAGCCTGGAATCCTGATTTGATGCTGGCCTCAGGAAATGACTTGCTATCTATCACTTAGATTATTGGATTAATGTGTTAGCCCACATATTCCCTTCAGTCTCAAGTCCTCCCACAAAGCTGCCAAAGTGCTTTACTTAAAAGTTATCTCATGATAGCTTCCATTTTTAAGTTTCCAAAGCCTCCATTTCATCAGCTGTAGATAGATGACTATTTCATGAGGCCATTAAGAGGATTAAATATTACATGTAATAGTGTGCTGAAGTAGGGCATTTTCATTCTTAGCTCAGGTCAAGGTCATAAAGACCAATAAGAATTCTAGCATATCACATGCCTCTACAGCAGAAGCAGTGTTGTACATCAGCCCTTCCCAGCACAATGCTCTGCCGTGGTGGAAACACACTTGTTGCACAGTGTGGCAACAGTAGGCTCACATGATTACTGAACACTTAAAATGTTAGTGGAACTTGGGAACTACATTTGTGTTTTATTTGTGTTTGAGTTGAGGTTATTGGGCAAGTAACTTGCTATATAGTCCATGCTGACCTCATATTTTTTAGAAAAGTTTTCTTGTTTTTTTAATTATGTGTATGTGTCTATGTGTGGGTGTGTCCAGGTGCTGGCAGAGGCCAGAGAGGCCATCAGGTCTGCTGGTGCTGAAGTTACAAATGGTAATGAGTGCCTTGGCATGGGTGCTGAGAACAGAGCTCTGTCTGTAAAAGCAGTAAGCACTCATGTCTTCAGCTTGGTTACCTCATACTCCATTCTCCTGCCTTTGCCCTGCCTCTTTATTGCTGGTATTGTAGGTATGACCTGTTAGGCCTCAAACCCAGGACAAATGGTGAACCAAGGTCCCTATTTAACAGGTCAAGTGGACCTGACCACCAGATTCTCCCAGTAGTCACCAGTCTCTACCTGGCACACCCCAGCCCCTACCCTGAACTCTCTAGCCCAGGGGTTGAGCTACCCTTCTCCTTTGGCTCTTCCCTATATAATCCAGACTTTTGGCTACTGGCTATGGGTCTTCTTATTACCCTTTACCTTTCTGGTCTCCTGCTATCTCCCCTCCCCTCCTCATGTTCACTCTGGTCCCTCAGAGGTCCCTGCCTCTGACGATGCTCTCTTATAAATACAATAAACCTTCTCCTCCACCATACCTAGGAGCAGTCATGGACTCCTTATTTATTTTTTTTTATTCTACCATCACATCTGGCAAAAACTACCTTTTTAACTTAATTTAAATTTGAACACACATATTGTTAGTTGCTTTCATATTGAGCAGTACATTTCTGAAACAGGGGTCAGAAAACTTTTTATATAAATAGCCAGGTGGTTAGTGTTAGCGTTCAGACCCACTTCCTGGAGGTCTGGTCAATAAGCAGGTAATACCCTGGCCTGACAAGCATCCTGATGTTAATCTACTTCAAGTCCCTGTTAAGAAAAGATCCCTTACCCTGTGATTTCTCTCCTCCTTCCTTTCCTCTTGCCAGGAGGTCACACACCCCTCCCACCCCATCTCTTTCTCTGGTTTCCCTTTTTTCTTCTCTTTCCCCCCCCCAATAATTTCATGTGAGCAATGCCTGTAAGATGTGTCTCTTTCTGAGGCTCCCACCTGCTGTGACAGCTGCCCCATGAGGGGTGTCTGCATGGCATCTCTGTCTCTTGCCTGCAGGAGGACAATCTGGCTCAAGCCCGCCAAGTCTCTCTCCAGCATTTTAACAACAATTACTCTTTAGGTGTGCAAGCCATACTGTTGCTGTTGCAACTGGCCACTGTGACTTCAAAGGAGCCACAAGTGTTTCCTTATTCAGGACAGTTTTATTTATTCAAGCACGTGGCAAGTAAGATTTACCCTGAGGTTCATAATTTGACATCCCTCCCCGCCTTTCAAACTAACCATGTAAATAAATCAAGCTGAGAAAAATGTAAAAAAAAACTAGTTTTGTCAGCGTTAACCCACCATCTTCTTAGAGTATATATAAGAAATGAGTAAAATAGAAAGGGCATAGAGAGAGCTCTGGGTATGGCGTGTTTGTAGAGACTAGTGTAGACATTTCTCTCTGCTCTGGGATCTCAAAGACTGGGCAAAAGTTCTCTGGAATTCAAAGAATATGGAAATGGCTCAGGATGACTCAGTCTGAGTTTAAAGACAAGAGGCTATGTCCCAATTTGCTTGAGAGGCAGTAGAGAGACCCACACTGTGCTTTCATTCTACCTCCATTTCTAGCAGTTAAAGGTCGCTCAAATTAGTGCTGAAGACAGATCACCTGGGCTCATCCTAAACAAGGTCCCTCCAGGAGGACCATTAAATGTGCAGCAGACCCCTGCAAAAACCTGAGGTTGTAACTTCCCCTAATGGGAGAAGTGAGGCACTGTGTATGACAAGAGATAAGTCTTCGCGCCTTAGTGTAGGATCTTAGAGGAATATATACTGATATCTGACCAGCTTTTGACTTTAGCTGTGTGGGAGGATCCTACCTTCACACTGTGACTGTATCATTCACACGAGACTTCACTTCAGCTGCCTCTTTTCTACCCTGGGGGGGGGGGCAGGCAGTGGTAGCCAGTGATTGAGAAAGAAGTGACTGAAGAAACCCTCCCCTCACCCACCATAGGTTGTTTCAATACGGGAATGGAAAAGAGTTTAGATCTGGAGTTTTAGAATCTAATGGCAAAAAGAAGTTTTATTATTTCAAGGTGAGCAGGCAACCTGTAAACCCACTAAAACATTCATTCTGGGCAGAAGCAGGTTTTTACCTGATCAGGGTGACTGAGGAGGAATGGAAGTCCACAGAAATCTTTCTGCTATATGCATAGAGCATTTACGCATATAGATTTCTTAGAAAATGCTTAAAGATGGTCATTACACTGCTCCTTCCTGATGGAAGTCTGTCATTGGCCCTTCCAAAGCTCTCTGTATAGTGTCCAAATTCCTGGGGGTTATATACTATATTATGAGCCTGAATTCTTCATTTTTCAACTCTGCAGAGTCCTGAGCTTCTGACCCCAATTCTCCTACGGTTCTTTGTTTCAGGACCTTGACTCTGTGTGTCAGGCTGCACTGACATCTCCCCATCTGCCTCTCTGTCTTGCTGATCAGGACTCACCTACATTTCCCCCAAAGCCTTACAGATGCTCTGTCCTCTCCCTAGTCTTGTGTAAGCCTCCACAAACGTTTGTCACAGGTGTGTAATCATTGTCTATACAATGCATGATGCCAGTTAGTCAGGAGCCTAAAGTCAAAGTCATATCTTATTTATCACAGTACTTGTCTTAGTAGACAGCTTAAGTGTTTGACAAATGAATGAAAACCATTTGGATCTTTGCTTTCACAACCAGAAAAGAAATGGATATGTGGAACACCTGCTACTTCTGTTGTCAGTATTTCATAACCATAATGTGTCTATTGATGTTTGCACTACTGTGGAATCCTAGAGGAAAAAGGAAAACCATTAACTATTAGAGGTATGCAATTGTTAGAGGTAGTGTGGGACTCAGGGCAGCTTGGCTTCCCTGCTACCATGACATGTGGGGCCTAAAACAAGTTGGCCATGCTGCTGCCATGGCAGGCTTGACAGGAACTAGCTAAAGAGTAGGCTTGAGCCTTAGTTTACTGGAGGATACCACCTGTCCTCAGGAAAGGCAATACTCAGGAATGAGCCAATCAGCATCCCAGGAGAAAATACCTAATATCTACATTCCATCCATTATATATATTGCCAAGTATTCTTTAGCCCAACACACACCTATTTCCCTTTATTTTTTATTATTTTTTTTAAATATTTATTTATTTATTTATTTATTTATTTATTTATTTATTATGTATACAGTGTACAGAAGAGGGCACTCACTAGATTTCATTATAGATGGTTGTGAGCCACCACGTGGTTGCTGGGAATTGAACTCAGGACCTTTGGAAGAACAGTCAGTGCTCTTAACCTCTGAGCCATCTCTCCAGCCCCCCTATTTCCCTTTATTAAAGACACCTCTAGACTAATGGCAGCCAATCAGGGTCCTGTACCCTGGAAATCTCTCCACCCCCAACCTCTGCTATGATTAAAAACCCCACTGCAGTGGGGTTGGACACTCTCTGCTCCATCCGCTGCATCAGACAAGTGCAGACTCCAAGCTTGAGCTTCAATAAAGGCTCTTTGCTTTTACATATGGATTTGGATTCCCTGGTGGTCTTTTTGGGGACCCCACAATATGGGCATAACAGATTTTTTTTTTTTTTTGTAATAATCAAGGTAGAATGTTGCCTCAAACCATTTTGGTATGAAATACTTTCAATCTGCAGAAAATGTATGGGTTATAAGAGCAAATATTATATACTGACTATCCAGCTTCTGCAGAAAATGTGTAGACTAACAGAATATTACATACTGACTATCTGGCTTTTTCAGACCCAATATTTTTATAAGGAATAAAATGAAGAATTTGTAGTGTAATGTCCTGTGTTTTCATCACTGATACATTGCCCTCCAAAGGTCACCACCATGCTGAATTTTGCACTTGTCACATTCTTGAATATTTTCTATTCTTTACAACATATGAATATATCTGTAAATAAGTTTGAAATTTTAAAGAAATGATATCACCTTGTAGCTACAACTTGTTCATTTATTTGCACAGTAACTTCTATTTGATACCAATCTGATATATGATATCATAATGCACATAGTGTTCACTTAAATACAGATCAGAATTCCATTGAAGAAAATACCAAGTTGACCTACTTTCTTCTTGATCAACCTTGACCACTAAGGAAGTAACTCAGAGAACTGAAAAATTCTTCTTTTTCTCAGCCCAGCTCTCAACTTCCTCTTTCCACATTCCTATATCCAGGATTAAAGGTGTAGGTCACCGTGCCCTGACCTTCAGGACTTGGGTAGGCTCTCTAATATTCCAGATTAATTTTATTAAATATATATCACCACATCTTTGGGCACGAAGCACATAAGTGGTGCACAAATGTACTTGCAGGTGAAACATCATGCACATAAAATAAAAATTAAAATAAGAAGAAGCTTTTAGCATTGGAACTGAGGATGTGAGTCAAAGACTAATTCACCGGATGCTTCAGAGGTCTGCTTGGTGCATCTGTGGGCTGTTTGGGAAGCTGCTCTTGACCAGGAGTATCTGTAAGCAAACTTATGGGTGGGTCTTTTCAGCATGGAGACCTCTATAGGGCGGACCTTTTGCATGGTAGTCCAGCCTCCAAGAACAAATTCCAGCAAGCAAGTTGTATGGTCTCTTGTGTACTAGTAATATAGACCATTTTATGTTATTTCTGCTGACCTTTAGTGTCAAAGCCTTCTAAACCTGCCCACATCTGAGAAGAAAGTTTGAGTCTGACTCTCAATGAGAACAGTATCAAAGAGTGTGAGGCTCACACAATGTTCTGTTATCAAGTCTGCCATATTGATAAATGGAAGCCTTCTGAACTTTCTACTTACATAGTCCGCACTTCTATCTTGAATCACAGTGTTTATTTAAAGTATATTCAATTATAATGAGTGAAGTAAGACACTAGTATGGAATTTCAAATGAACAATAAGCATTATTCTGTGGCTGGGGAAACAGATCAAATACCTGTAAGAAGCTGCTGAAATTACATCTTGACTCAACATTAACCTCAATAAAAATGATATATTACTAGGGGAACAATTGTATTTAACCTTATGAAGTAAGATCAATGCAATTAAAATGATGATTCTCTTGAGGCCACTGTATGACTTGCACGCTCTCTTTTCATGTGCCTGTGGTTGAGGTTCTTGAGCAAAGGCACTCTCAAAGCCCTATCTGTAATTTAGACCAGATAAATTTAACTGCTAGAATCTACTTTTTTTTCTAACCAAGATTCAGTATGCAAATGCCAAGCATAGACTATTCTAGGTCTGAGTAACTCCTATGGATAAAATTTCTTCTCTTAAATTGCATTTAAGAGTTTGGAGTTGGAGAGGGGAGCCACAGGACTACTTTTACATGTACATATTTTCATTTTTTGAAAAGCAAATATATCTAGTACTTATCTTTTTAAATTTTTATTTCATGGAGAATTCCCAATGTTTTCTTTGTAGAATATTAAAAAATAAGGCTTTCTCATAATCTATAAACTATACATGGAGACTTTATTTTATAAGTAAGAAAAATTTAAAAGCTATAAGTACATCTAAAACTCATTATTAAATTGTAGCCAATGAGTAAAAATATGAAATTTTTAAGACATTCAAAATTTTTTGCTTTAAATGAATGTTTTAAAACATTCAAAATTCAAAATTTTAAAACACTAAATTGAGTTTTCTTGTTGCTTTTATTTGTTTTTGCTTTTAATTTTAATTTTAAATTTAATTTTAATTTCATTTGGTTTTCCCCTCAAACTTGGGAATTTTACCAGTAAAACGAAAGTGTCTTGTACAGTCGATAAAAGATGTTTAGTAAAAGGCAAAAAATTTTGGAATTAGCAGTTATAAGCTCAAAAACCAAAGAAAAATTATATGTTCTATGAAATTTTAATAGATTATAAGATTTAATAATTTAATTTATATAGCCCTATTTGTGACACACCCCCCCATACACACAAAAAATCAAAGTTATGAATAAGAGGAGGAAATCCTGGGCATCTATATGCTAGTTGGAAAATGACTGAACACATAAGTGATTCCAGAAAAGCTCCCATCAGGCCAGGGAAAGACTTTCTGCTCCAGGGCCCAAGGGAGCCATTTCTAATTAATCACCTTCTCTTGCCAGGTCCCTGAGCATCCTCCAGTGCTGAGCTCCATGCAGCGTCTGCTTACTGTTTGGCACCAGCATGCAGATGAAACATATTTGCCATCTCCAACACTGAAAATGAAGCCTGAATACAACTAATGTGATTTTTTTCCCCCACAAGATGTGCAGCAAATAGTAATTTCAAAGCAAAGCTGCCCTGATACTGAGCCATGATGCAAACCACTGAGAAAATTCTAGCAGGCTCCCAGAGGCAATGCTGAGTAGAGGTGAGGGACTGGATGATTTGAGTCTCCACTGCTACAAGTTTCAAGATTTTTTTTTCCCTCCATCAGATAGGGATTGTGCTAATTGTTTGTTTCCCAAGGTTGTTTGGAAGATCAATGGAGACAGAGCATGTAAAATACTTAAAGAGGGGACAGATCACTGTTGGGTCCAGATCCCAGTCATGTGACTTTAGACTTTAGAGGCAGCGCTTGTAGGTGACTAGAAGAGCTGCAAAGGAAAAACAAACAAACAAAAAAGCCAACACCTGCTGTAGGCAAGTGAAAATCTGTGGACTCCTGTTTGACAAGATGACCCACATAGTAACAAGCCAGTCTTCCAAGGGAAATACATGCCAAACAACACCAAAGACACCTGGCATGTCACACACATGCCTGAAATCCAAGTACTCCTGAGACAGATGCAGAATTGCTGAAAGTTGAAGGCCAGTATGGTATACATAATGAGTACTAGGCCAGTCTGCTACTATCTGTCTCAAAAGTTATTAATTTTAAAATACAGCAGTGATGATGTCTAGTATTCACCCTGGCACTATGAGCATCTCCTTCAATGGACATAGGCTTTCAATTCACCAAAGGAGGTCATCAAGAGAATGTTGAAAGAACGAGCATCTGATCACTCCAGAAAAAGGGGAGGCATACAATCAGCCTTCAGAAATTAGCCTTACCAGGAGAAATGGTCTTGGGGTGTAAGGTCATGAGAAAGGAAACAGTACATTTTGTTTAAAACAAAACAAAACAAAACAAAACACTATAAGACCTGAGAAGAAAAGAGATGCTTCCTTTGGGTTGAATGAGAGTGGCCTTCATAGGCTCCTATATTTGAAGACTTAGTCAATAGGGAGCAGAACTGTTTGATTGGATTGGGAGGTATGGGCTTGCCGAAGGAAGTATGTTACTGGGGGCAGCAGGGTGTTCTCTCTCTCTCTCTCTCTCTCTCTCTCTCTCTCTCTCTCTCTCTCTCTCTCTCTCTCTCTCTTCTACAGACCAGGGTGGTAGCTCTCAGCTGCTGTGCTACTGCTCCAGCCCCATGCCTACCTTTTATCTGCCAGCCATGCTCCCCATGATGATCCTGGACTGACCCTTTGAAACTCTAAACAAGACATAAACACTTTCTTTCATAAGTTACCTTGGTTATGATGTTATGAAATCTCTTCACAGCAATAGAACAGTAAATAATACACCATGTACTTTAATGTGAGATAGGCAGGGAAAATGGAGGAGCCAGATACAGGGTAGTAGCATAAATTAGGATCTGTAAAAACCATAGCACAGAACAGTCTCTTAAGTCTCTGTCCCAAGGAGAGAGCTGCAAGCAGAAGGGGTGGGAGTAACAGTTGGGCTATGGCTTGATTTCTTCAGGCTGTGAGATTTGGTCTATTAGAGTGGCCAGTGTCTTAAAGGGACATATCTGTGATCTAACAGAGGAGGGATGGTTGGAGGCAGCCAGAGCCCAAGACTTCACTCTGCACAGATAAAGCTGCTTTCTGAGCAGCAGAGAGGCCCATAGTGTCTTCGTTATTTCTAAGGTGAATTTTGGGTCATGACAGATAGTGGATATTAGTTTATGTGGTTGAAGGGTTAATGATGTAAATGCCTCAGTTAGGGTGAGAAACTTTAGACAAAAGATTGATTTGACACTTACAGACTGTTAGGATCCAGGAAACTTCTTGTAAGAGCAACAAACCAACAGAGGTTGATACATACCACTTAGAGAGCACAGGAGAAGTCAGATGGCCTCTTTCATCCTGACCTTCTCTTCTGCCCTTCCAAGTTCCCTGGGCCATGCCCTCAAAATCTAGTTCCTCAAAGATCCTGGTATTCTTCATTGTTCTGATTAAAGGACTATCTACTTCTGGAGAGGCCAGTTTATTCTTTCTTTTATTTCCATATGGGCTTGATCAATTTCAATCTAAAAACAGTCATATAAAATTTGTGTTTTATGTACATTAATAAAATAAAATACAACATAGATAGGATATTGGTGCTACATACATATAATAAAAATTAATAACAATATTGTGTGTGACGGAGACTGAAAGGGAAAGGACCTGAAGTGTGAGTGGAAATAGGAGAGAGAAGAGTAAATAATAATGGCAAGGGGAAACTCAGGTGTCTTCTCACTCCAGGGCCCAGGCAAGCCCAGTGTAAACAAGCCTAGGGATTCAGACGACTGAGCATGGTCATTCTCAACAGTTACCAGACCACTTAATTTGTCCATTCAATTGCTGAATCCCTTTAGTTAAGAAACAATTCATTCTTCATAATTTAGTCCTTTTGATATTTAATTAGTGCTTCCAGTCTGTAAAGGGTGACTGCTATCAATCAAATTGAAATAGCAGCAATGTTGGTTTCCACAGAAACAGCACAGAGTTGGTCCTCCTGTAGATCTCCACTCTAACCCTATAACCATTAATCAAGCAGGATTTTCTTTTCTGCTGATATTTGCTCACCACTTGTCCACCAAGCATCATGGAGCTCAGAGTCCAGCAGGGCTTCCCTGTTGAAAGGTAAGTACATGGGGAGAAGTAATAAACAATGTTGGGGGGCACATACTCTCCTTCACTCATTTCAGTGGTCCTAAGGGAATACTCTTAACACATAAGATACATGGTGTGTTTTTCATTTACAGTTTTATGTGAAATGAAAGGCTTTAGTAATAGCACAAAGGCTCAGGGAAAACTGCACAGTGTTAAGCCAATAATATCATTAGCTAGTGATGGGCCAGTGGATGAGATTTAACAGAGCAGAAAGATTCCTGCCACCTAGTTGTTACCACTTTGCCAGTGTGAGGCATTGTATTTGTTAAGGTTTCTATTGCTGTGAATAGACACCGTGACTATATCAGGAAACATTTAATTGGGGCTGGCTTATAGTTCAAAGGTTTAGTCCATTATTTTCATGGTAGGAAAGAAACATGGAGACATGCAGGTAGACATGGTGCTAGAGAAGTAGCTAAGGGTTCTACATCTAGATCAATAGGCAGCAGGAAGAGAGTGAGTCACTGGGCCTGGCTTGAGCATTTGAAATCTCAAAGTCCCCAGTGGCACACTTCCTCCAACAAGTCGGCACCTACTTTAACAAGGCCACAACTCTTAATTCTTTCAAACAATGCCACTCCTACCAACCTTGGGGGGCCATTTTCAATCAAACTACCACAGGCATTATCCATGTGCTTGTGTCTGTGTGATGCTGGCAGTCATATACAAGTTCAGCAGATACACGTAGTATATAGCACATGGCCCTTCATATTAAAGGTGCTCATGATTTATGTATTTAACACACAGGACTCACCTAAAGTATGTCATAGAAACCAGAATTCAGCTTCCTCATGGAAGGTGGCAGAAAGTAGAATGACTGTTGTTGTAGTATGTTTTTATGGCCTGTATGGGTCTGGAGATTTATGACTTGGCGCACGTGTGGCGCCGGTTTGGAACTTGGTTTGTGTACTTGTGGCTTTTGTCCCCCAAAAGAAATGAATCACACGCTTATATACTTTACACTGCTTGGCCCATATCTTAAGCACATTATTAGTTAGCTCTTTCTTTTTAAATCAACCCATTTTTATGAATCTACCCACCACGTGGCTTGCAGCCCGTGGCTCACCTAAATTCCTACATGCTTCTTCTTCGGGGGACAGATGGCGACTAGTAAACTTCACCCCTTCTTCCTACCTGGCTGCCTCTGATTCTCCACCCACTTCTACAGTGCCCTACATGGGTCCAAACAGTTATTTATTTACATAATACAAAAAACATTCCACCACAGACTGTCCTTGAAAGAGCCATAAAATTGAGAGAGGTTAATCTTTTTCCTCTCTCTTTCTAGAGAGACCCTCACTGGAAGGATCTAGCCTGCCCACATTTTCCCCATGTGTGCCATATGTACACATGTATACACATGTGTGTACATGAGGTGTGTGAGTATGTGTGTGTGTTATACTCACATGTTTATGTATGAGTACATGTGTTTATAGGTACAAGTGTGGAGACCTGAGGTCGTGTTAGGTATCTTCTTTAATAGTGTTCTACTTAATTTTGCTCTGTATGAATGTGTTGGTGGAAGGTAGAAAGGCTGCCGGTTAGTCCTGTAGGAGAAGCAGCAAGCTCAACCCCTGGGTGTTGAAGCCTTGCGTCCCATAGTAACTGCTAAGGTAAACTGGAGTCAGAATATATAAACAATGGCTTCAGTGAATTACTTAGAATAATAATTTGAATCTATTAGCCCTGAAATGAGATGAATAAATTTAACATTGTACTAAAGATGTACTAGGGAGAAATTTGACAACAAATTACGTGATTATAAAATTATGCTATCAGATAAACAAGTTCAGTTTAGATGTTCTGCTTCGGAAAAAAACATAAAAATTAATAAAATATAAAATGGATATTGCTGAGGTTTCTCAAGAAGTCATCCAACAAAGGAAAGGTGCATCTCCACCAAGGCATCCCAAAAGCTCTGCAGAGAAAGAAAGATTTCAAATAAATCCACCTGCCATCCTGTGACTCAGATGCATTTTTCTGGTTGAACTTCATAGAAAAGTAAGGCTTCTTATACACAAAAGCTCTATCCGGAGACAAATAGCAAATAACAGATTGTAATCTCTGTAACAATTGGCTTTAGTGCAGTCAGTCATTCGGGGCCATTAGCATGAATTTTAAAAAGTAAATAAATAAACTGAGCCATGAAACTTAATAATACCTTGAATTTCTAGATCATTCTGTTTAAGATAACCCATTTTTCCTCCAGCACTCCCAAAGCCTGATATAATATCCAAGGTAAATCACAAGGTTTACCAGTTGCATTCTGCTTTTTCTCCCAGTAAATTTTACTAGCATTTTCATTCACAGTAATCTTCTGTAGTTTCACACTGATTTCCATATAAGGTACTTCAAGTGCTTTGCAAACATTAATTAAGCTCTGCAATACCCCAGCAAGGGAGAGGGCCAGCTTTACAGCCAGGAGTCATCTGCATGCTGTGATGGTGGTTGGAATAACATTTGTTCCTGTCACTCAGAGTCAGCGCTTAGAGCTTGAACCTGTGGGAGGAGAGGATGAGCAAATTCTGCCAGAAGTACAAAGGACACCAGAATGCCTCTGCTTGCCTTAAGGCAGGTGGGGTGACTTTTCCTACGAATTTAATTGCTCTCTTACAGAGGATGCAATGATGTTTTTAAATTTAACTCTGAATAACTGATGTGAGTTTTATTACAATAACATTTTGAGATACATTTGAATTCAGTCTTCTGTCTAGCTTCTACATAACTGTGGCTTTAGTAACCGTCTAAGTTCTGTATAGCTAAGGTATTTAAAATGAAAAATTATCATAGCTGAGAAAATTAGAGAGGTGCTCACTTCTACACACACAGGGACCATATTCTACCTTTTCGATGTAGAAATAACACTGTGGTTTGAAGACCATAGGGAAAGAGAGAAATGCAGCAAAGAGGGAGACAGAGAGCCCTGTAAATATAAGCGGGAGAGATCAAGATATTTAACAAAGGAACGCTTGTTCTATTAAGCCAGCTGAAAATTTGAAAGGATTTTTTTAAAGCAATCTTCTTTCAAGCATTAGCCTATAAATTATTACATTTATAGATCAGCAGCATAGACTACCTATATAGCATTCTAACTGGAGAACTGGTGTTTCCAACCATAGTTTTGGCAGCTGATGGTTGCAATTAATATTATATCTATACCTCTAGCCCTGCCCATAAAGCTTAAGTGGGGGCACTATGTATGATTTTTAAATTTTTTTCTTATTTATTTAGTATGTATACAGTGTTCTGCCTGCACATATGTTGACAGCCAAAAATAGACACTAGGTCTCATTATAGATGGTTATAAACCACCGTGTGGTTGCTGGGAATTGAACTTAGGACCGCTGGAAAAGTGCACTTAACCTCTGAGCCATCTCTCCAGCCTAATTTCTTGTTTCTCAACTTTGATTGTTGTTGTAATAAGTTTCCCGGCCCGTTTGGCACCGGAGTTTGTAACCTGGCACATGGCGGCTTTTGTCCCCCAAAGAAATGAATCACACGCTTATATCCCTTACACTGTTTGGCCCATGTCTCAAGCACATTACTAGCTAGCTCTTTCATCTAAAATCAACCCATTTCTATTAATCTTCCCACCACGTGGCTTGGCCCATGGCTGAGCCAGTATCTCTACATGTCTGTCTTCTTCACGAGTCGGATGGAGACTGACTAACTCCACCCTTCTCTACCTGCCTGTGCTCTGATCCTCCACCCACTTCTACGGTGCTGTGCATAGGCCAAAACAGTACTTTATTTACAACGTGCAAAGAACATTCCACCCACAGATTGTACCTATAACCATTTGAGACATACTGATGCAACTGAGCCTTGAACTCTAGTACAAATTCTTCATAAAGTCTACAGGAAGGGATTATTTGCAATCAGTTCAAAGCCATCCTGGAGAACATGGAGATACTGATGACTTGAAAGAAAGAAATAAATGTCTTTGGTGATAAAGTGCTTGTGAGATTGTTAAGTATCCCTGGGTAATATTCACCGATGTCCTCAGGTGGAAATGTGTAACTTCTCTGGAGTCAAGGTCAGCCTTCTCTGCCAAATAATATTTATGGGGCTACTGATTCTAATCAGATCCTCTGCCCAAACCCAGAACGTGCTGGCACTGCCTGTTTCCTGTCTGACTTCCATCTTTGTCATGTAGTAAAAGCTGTTTGCTGGCTTGAAATATTTGCCAGAAGTGGGTGGTATCAGCTAAGCCTGTTCTCACACTCAAGGCCCCGGGTTTTCTGCAGGAGTACTGTCCTTGGTTCTAGTACCCATCTCATTCCAGACACCACATTCCATGATGATATTTCAGGCTTGGCCCTAAGAGGCCAGAAGGAGTGAAAGAAATATTGCAGAGAAGAATCAGTGCATATAGTTTCAAGGAGCAGAAGCCTAATATATATTTATAATGTGCAGGTATATAGGCCAGTAGAAATCCACTCTGTATAAATAGCTTGCAGAAATATTATAAAATAGGCCAGCTGGGAATTTCCCAAAGATGGAACCTAGGTTGGCATTTAGCAAAGGAAGATAATGCATTTTTCATTCCTAGCCCCTAGCTAAACATTTGGAAAAGATGGATTTTCAACATGGATTTAAGAGAGGAAGAGGTACAATATTAATTATTTGGGAAGGAGTAAGGCTGTGCTTCAGCCAGGTTTGATATACTGAGATCTTTATGTAGTACCATAGAAAGTACATTGAGTACATATTGAATCACAATGAAAACTCCACTTCCCTTTGTCTGTCCCTTTTGAATCCTTCTGGTTATACCAAGATAAATATCTTCGTTTGTCATAGGTCTTAGCCGTCTTCCTGGAACTTGGCAACATCTCCTTTTTATAAAGAATAAGAAAAGCAATTTTAGCAGCCAGAATTGAAAGGTTAAGCTCAGTTTTCACTTATATTTATTTATGTGGCATTTTTTATTCATGGCTAATGTTCTTCAACTTGTATTCACAATTTAAGACTTCTTTATAAATTACATTTGCTTAAGAAAATATAATGTGCCAGGTGGTGTTGGCACATACCTTTAATTCCAGTTCTTAGGAGGCAAAGCTAGGTAGATCTCTGTGAGTTTGAGGCCAGCATGGACCACAGAGAAACCCTGTCTCAAAACACCAAAAGAGAAAGAAAATACAATGTGCTGCAAAGAGATAATACATCAGGAAGTATACACAAAACAAATATACTAAAGGGAGGTGCTACTTTACCTAAAGATGTATCTATCCTTTTAAAAGGTAAGCAGAAGAACATTTTTAAAGTTATTAAGTAGTGAACATTTTGTTTTAAAAGACAAATTGGCCTCCAATTCCTAGACTCCAAGCAATCCTCCTGCCTCAACCTCACAATTTAGGCATAAGAGGCATGTAACACTGTAGCACTTATAAGTAATCAACTTACATATTTTAGTGCTGGGAGCCAATCCAGGAGCCTGTGCCTACTAGTCAAGTTCTCTGCCAGCCTCAAGTAATCTGTATTTTAAATCTAAATACCCTTTGATTTATTATGTACATATATCCCTAATTCTGTTTTCAAATGGGAGTCCTTAAGAATGTCTAATTTAACCATGTGGTTTATCTAGAAAAACTTCTACTTGCTTTTATTATTCACATTGAAACTAGGAGTATTTAAAAACCAACTTTAAAAAAGGCTTTCTAAAGACAAATAGTCTGTCAGCTAGGAAAGGTAGATGAACCTTATCTACTTTTTTCCCATGTGGCCAATGTATAGGTTGAGTTATTTTGTGGGGGAGCGAGAAAGAGAAGGAAAAGACTGGTTAAGAAGACATGAGTGGGAATGTGCCAGTCTTAGAGTTTCTACTACTGTAATAAACACCCGAACCAAAAAAAACTTGTGCAGAAAAGGTTTGTTTCTGCTTATTTTTTTTTAGTTTATCTTCCAGGAAAGTTAGGGAAGGAACTCAAGGCAGAAATCTGGAGGCAGGAGGTGATGCAGAGGCCATGGAGGAGTGCTGCTTACTGGCTTGCTCCTCATGGCTTGCTCAGCCTGCTTTCTTTTAGTATCCAGCACTCCCAGCCCCGCGGTGGCCTCACCCACAATAGGGTGGAACCTCCTATGTCAGTCACTAGTTAATAAAATGCAAGACTTGTTTGCAGTCTAATCTCTGGAAACTTTTTCTTAATTGAGGTTTCCTCTTCCCAAATGGCTCTCACTTGTGTCAACATGACAAAAAAAACTAGCCAGCACAATGCTCAACATACAATCCATACATGTATGAAAACTTTAAAAATTAAAAAGAAATACTTTGGACAGTAGTGAAAAGTTTCTGCAACCTGATAAGTCTCTGCACCAATAAAACATACCAAATCAGATCAAGTCAAATTAAATTTTAAAAAAAAACCCAGGTTTAATGGATAAAGTGCTTCCAGATGATTTTCCAGTCCTCCAGAGAAGAGACGGGAAAGAGATCAAAAATACACAAGTCTATTTTCTGAGGTGCAGTTTAAATACCTTGTGAGAGTAGTCTTGCATAGTAGGACAGGCCCATAGGGCCAAGGAAATTGGCTCAAACCAGTTGCCAAGGCTTGCACATAATGGACTTCCTCATGAGCAAACTTGGAGTTAGCCTGAGGACCTAGCAACAACTGCTGTCCAAAGTTTCTGATTGCTCAGAATCTGCCTAACAACAGGCCCTATCACATCTCCTGATTGGGCCCAGCCAACTAGGGACAGCCACACAATATCACCAGATTGTGACATAGCCTGGGTGTGGGAGGAGGGTATATAAGGCTCTCCTCATTGCTTTCCAACTGACTCCTAGAGTCTGTGTCATTGACTCTGTGCCTTCTCACCCCCTCCCACAAGGGAACTGTTAGGATCCAGCAACAGTCTTAAGCACTGTTCCGACCAGTGGGACGAGAAAATGGGGACCCGAATCCTGAAGGAGAAATGAAGGAATAAGAGACATGAGAAATTGGCAGCAAGACAGTATTCTGATCAAACTGTGATTTTTTTTATTTTTCTCAGGGGGTTTATATAGTAAAGAGGGACATGACAGGGCAGAGGGTCATTGGAAGGAGTCGCTAGGCAGCCTAGCTGTGGAATGTCTTAACTGCAGGTTATTTGCGCAGGTGTTCTAACTGGAAGATAAAGCTATCCATGGCAGCTTAGGATGGGTCATGTAACTTCTAGTAAATGGCTAGCTAACGGGAAGGAGACAAACAAAGACTCATAAACTAGTTAAGCTAGAATGGCTTAACTAAAGCTTATGCAGGCTTTGACTCCTGGCAAATCACCTCTGGGGGAGGAGCCCTGTTTGGCCGGCTTTCTGAAGTGTAGGGTCTGGGGATAGAGAGAGGTGGAGCTTCTACCTAATCAAGTAGTAGCTTGCACAGGTAATAAGTCTACTTCCAGAAGCTATAAGGTCATTAAATGAAAACCCCAGTGCCTGAAATCAGCTATGTCCCTTTGAATTGACCGTCAGTGAGACCGATGAAGCAAGGTAGGAATGTCACTGCTGTTGGTTACCCATCAAAACTGAATGGTAAGACCCTTCCTTCCATTGAAGATAGCCTAAAGTTTGGTTGCAGTATACAGAGAAATAAAACTGGGTCTGGGCTGGAAGCTGTCAGGGGAAAATTGTCATCGGCAGTCTCACTTAGCATGATTCACCACTAATCAGCCAGACAAGACATGCCCACTAGTGCAGTAGTGGTGGGATTATTTGAAAGTATCCAGCTGTTCTGTGATTGCATTTGAGGACTGCTGCACCACAGGGAATTTATAACTCATACTGTTAACCTGGTCAAAAGCCCCTGGGTGACATCACCAGTCACAATGGGGAAACTACTGTTGCTGTTTTGTGAAGTGGGCTGCTGCTTTATGGAAGAAGCTCCTCTTAATCACAGGCATCAGCTACTGCAGACCCATAGCTGGTCTACATGCTAAAAATTAGTGACTGTCGAATGCTCAGGCTCAGCTGAGCACCTACATCACCCCACTAAGGTTTAAGAAACATGACGGAGGATGGATCAGAAATAGTATAGGAGCCTGATAAAGGGATGCTGTGGAATGCTGACTTCTTGGTGTAACCTGGCCATCATACTCAAACCCTCAGCCACCATGGCTACCTGAACAAAATCTGCCCAAGAAAAATAAAAACATCTCAAATAGATTTCCTAGGACTGGCGAGATGTCTCATGCTCTCACCATGTGGGTCTGACAACCATAGTTCAACCTCTGGCTACTGCGGTGAAGGAAAGAACTGACTCCCAAATGCTATCCTCTGACCTTCACACATACTCTGTAGCACACGTCAGACACACATACACCAATAGTGATAAATACATTTGAAAACAGATTTACAATGGTCACTAATCTCCCTTAATATTAATGGACTCAACTCTCCTATAAAACGTCACACACTAACAAGATGGATACAACAACAGAAGCCATCCTTCTGTTGCCTACAAGAAACACACCTAAGCTGCAAAGACAGACACAGGCGTAGAATAAAGGGTTGGGAAAAGATTTTCCAGTCAAATGGTCCTAAGAAACAAGCAGGGGTTGCAATCCTAATAGCTAACAAAGTAGACTTTAAGCTAAAAGCAATAAAAAGGGACCAAGAGGGTCACTACTTATTCATCACAGGAAAAATTGGTCAAGAGGAGATTTCAATCTTAAATATTTATGCCCCTAATATAGGG
>PVIH01004402.1:0-88317 GCA_004025045.1 Sigmodon hispidus
ACCCTAAAGAGGCACATTCACACTCCAAAGGTATTAGCTCAACTATGTTCATAGCAGCATTATTTGTAATAGCAAGAACCTGGAAACAACCTAGATGTCCCTCAACTGAAGAATGGATTAACAAACTGTGGTACATCTACACAATGGAATACTACTCAGCAGTAAGAAAAAATGATATCCTCAAATTTGCAGGCAAATGAATGGATTTAGAGAATATCCTCCTGAGCGAGGTATCACAATCTCAGAGAGATAAGCAGGGGATGTACTCACTCACTAGTGGTCTCTATACAAACAAACAAGAAAAAAAGCCAAACATGCCCAAGCGGCAAACCACAACCACTGAACAGGAGAACCATTCTTTATTGAGAATATAGCCACTGATAGATTGCTGTGCTCTATTGAAGGGACTCACATTTACACATGTATGGAAGTCACTAATTGGATATAGAAATTTATCAATAATATTAATATGAAGTTGTAAAGTCTCATTGAGAAAACGTGAGGGCAATTAGAGGGGTAAATTAGGGGCAAATATGATCATATTCCATTGTATACATGTATAAAATCCTCAAATATAAAGAAAATAAATACAAACCAAGAGTGAACTGCTGTTTTAGTTGATTACACCTAAAAAGGACACTGGAACTTGGTTATGTACAGTTTCTCATAAAGAAAAGTTAATCACTTTTATTTATAAAACTAAACATATACCTCAAATGTGCTTTAAATAGATGAATATCAGAAACTTATCAATTCTGTTAAAGACCTTATACCAAGTACACTTCATTATGAGCATTTTGGATTTGTGTGTTTGAGTGACTATTTTTGTCTTTTCCCCCAGTCATTTTCTCCTTGATATGAAATTCTAGATATCATATGGGAAACCATGTTTTCTGCTCTATGCCAAATGAAGTTGTTTAGAAAGATGCCCAACCTAATTTACAGATCTGAATATGTATAGCAACGAGACTTAAAGACATGTTGCAATACCATAAGTGTGATAAGGAATGATTATTATTCCCGCTTTACAACTAAAAAAACTGAACAGAACAGAATGAGATATTAATATTTGATGAAGATAAGGCCTAAGAACCCAAGCTGTCTAAATCAGTTTTGATGAAATTGACACATAATATACCACAACTAGAAAGGATGCTAGAGTCTTTATCATTCTTATGTAGCATTCCTTTTATCCTTCAGTAAGGAACTATTTTTGGCTTTTTGAGACAGGGTTTCTCTCTAGCTTTGGAGCTTGTCCTGAAACTCACTCTGTAGACCAGGCTGGCCTCAGACTCACAATGATCTGCCTGCTTTTGACTTCTGAGCACTGGTATTAAAAGCATGTGCCCTACTGCCCAGTTTATTGTGGACCTTTAATGAGAATAATGGATTCTCATTAAAGTGATAAGCTGCTCCTGATTTATGGGCTATTCTCTTAATACTATATTCTAGAAACAATATGTTTCTAGCTTACATTCTAGCTTATACTCCTACCTTTATATACATAAACTTAAGCTTTAATTGATTCTGATTACTGCTATGATCTATTTCCACAAATATTATGGTTTAAATTACGTAACTATTTTTATCTTGGTATCTGTAGGCCAGAAGTCCAACATAGGTCCTAACAGACAAATACTAAGATGTGAATGAAGAGGTGCTGGTTTTTTCTTGGAATCTGTAGGGGAAGAGCTTACCTTTTTCCCTTTGCCTGCTCTAGGAGGCAACCATTTTTCAGATTACATCATGATTCTCATTCCTCAAATTAGTTATTTTGTATGTCTCTGATCATTCTTTCATAATTGTTCTGTTTGATCACAGGTGGGAAAAGACCTTATTTCTAGGTTTTCTTGTGATTATATTGGAACTATCCACATGATCAAGGATAAAACTCCATTTGCAGGACCTGAGAATTTGACTGTGAACATCTTTGCTGAGGGCATCATCTTGCCTACCATAGGTCAATGCTCCCAATAAGGCTGTGTTTATAATCAAACTTAGCCTGGAAACTACTTATAAAAAGACTGGCTATTTCTACCATTATTTTTTAAAGATGGAAATAAATTTGCATACTAATTAGATCAATTTGCTCTCTTAGTTTTACATAAAAAACAAAATCCTGGATGAGTATTTGATATTACAGAACATGAAGTGGATAGATTAGCTTCATCATGTTCAGAGTTGATCATGTTGATTAATTTTATAATTGCCAATGCTGAAAACTCCACTTCACATAAATATGTAGTGTAAAATAGCAAAAGTATGGGTAGAGTCATTTCCTGTATTAGTAAAAATTTTATCCTTATTTTTAAAAATAGTTTATTAATTCTTTGAGAATTTCTACAATAGAATATGGTCATATGCATCCTCTTTTCTTAAGGCTGTCCTAGATACTACACATTTCTATTTCCTATTCTCACAACTATATAACTTCATTTTTTAAATATATGGAGTCACTTTTGCTGCATATATATATATATATATATATATATATATACATACGTGTGTGTGTGTGTGTGTGTGTGTGTGTGTGTGTGAACATCCAGCAGTAAAGCATGGTTAATCTGCCAGCAGTCACAACATTAAAGAAAATAAACTCCCCTTCTCCTGGTAACTATTAGTTGCTAAATTACTCCTTATCTTGGAGTAAAACTTAATGTCTAGTTCCCTATTCCATATTTTGATTTTTAGCTAGCTTGAATATGTGCAGGTACAATATATGCTGTCCCAACCTCTAAGACCTCATTTGTGCTATTGCCTTGTTATGTACAGAAAATGCTATTTCTTAGTACTCATGTACTACACTTGGCTCTTATAATCTTCCACATCTCCTGCAATAATCCTTGAGCCTTGAATACATATGTCCTATTTAGGATTGAACAATCTGTAGTGTCTTCTTCTCTGTACCTTGACTAGTTGAAAGTCTTTTAAAATTGTCTTTTACTGCAAGAAGAAGCTTCTATGACTTAGTCTTAAACTCCAAATTATTTGCTGATGTCTTATGAAATTAAGTCATCAAACAAATCAAGAAGCAGTTTTTAAAAATTATTATTTAAACAACCAAGTCACACTTGAGCCCTTTCTTGACTGAACATAGTGAGTTTGGAACATCATATTAACAACAGTCTGATATCAAAACTAAGATAAAGTTTCCTGAAATTAAATCTTAAATTCTACTTCATCACTCTCTCAGATTAGGGTAAGGCTGATGATGTAGTTCAATGGTTGAATACCTGCTTAGAATGCATAATATAATGTTCTGGGTTTGATACCAAACATCAAACACTCAGAGACTTTCCAAAAGCAAAAGTATGCCCTAGGAAGGAAGGACCATGCAAAGTCCTGGGTTTGATGCTCAGTACCACATAAACTGACCTGGTGGTACTTGTATGTTATTTCAGCACACATGTCAGCAGAAGCATGAGTTACAGAAGTTCATGTACATATATACCTAGTGTGGTCATCTGGGGCTACATGAGGCATTACCATTTTGCAGTCCATAAGGGATGAATAGTGTATTAAACAAACAAAACAAACCACACACAAAAACAGTGCCAGTTTTTGTAGGTTTTAAAATATCACTGTCATTTACTATGGCTTATTTTTGAGTTTCCTTAATTAGTACTGACGCCCTTGTGTGAACTTTACTGTCATTCTTTTTGGCAGTGTTAACCTGAAGACATAAAAAAACCAAAATCACAGCAAATGAGACAGAAATGCTAACAAGCCCTATTTTTTCACTATTCATTATATACGCACATAAAAATGATGGTTATACCTAGAAACATAGACTTAAAACACTAAAAGTAAATTATATTTTCATACACAAACAAACAAAAGAAATGCCAGTGAGTTAAAACTTTTCATGTAATCTCTCTTAAATCTTTGGTAGAAAACTTGCCAGGCTTGGTTGAGAACTTTGCTTTAATATATAGAAAGACTTTCTCAAGACTCCAGTATTTGTTACCATTAAACTTAGAGAGGACAGAAATGGTCACATAAATTGAATACAACATGCAATTCACATATCTTGCTACTTGAGTAATGTATTGTGGAAAGATTTGTGTGAACTTCATTGATGTCTTCATAAATAAAGTTTTCAGAAGTGTTACCCAAGATGAGATTATTGGCGGATGAATTATGGAAAGGTTTGAGTAGCCATACTTAAAGAATATTAATGATGACTCCAACTCACAAGGGAGATGTGTCTTCAGTGGTGACTGATATGATCGTTTAATAGTTCTATCTGTTATTTGGGAGATTCTATAGATAGAGTACATTAAGGATAGAAAAAGATTGCACAATACAAAATGAGCTCAAGGAATTGAAATGATGAAGAAAAAAATCCAATAGAATGAACTAGAAAATTGAAATCCAACCTTTAGAATGATAAAAAAAGTATTAATGGAAATACATTGAGTACAGAGTTAATTATTTTTATTTTTGTATATCAAGTTTATAGATTCAACTAAATGGAGATAAGATATTTAAAATAAAATGTAGACAACATAAACCACCTTTTTTCTTGCTATTTCTTAATCAATGAAGTATGAAAAATATTTGAATAACTTATGTTACATTAGTAAAATATGCAATCTAGAGACAATGTCAAGTATGAAAGAGAATATGGAGAGTATATGCAGGTGTTCACAAGTTTTCTATGTAGGAGATTTAAATGTACAGACTTCGACCCTACAGGGGTTGTATAACCAATCCCCCATGGATGCTTCAATTTTTTATTATGAGGTAGCTTCTTTTAATGTGAAGAAAGCTTAAAGAATCATTTGAGAAAAAAATACTGAATAACCAGCTGTGTACTTGCTGAAGAAGTAATATTATTACTCTCTGGGCATGTAGACTTAAGAACTAAAAAGCCTTAAAACTCAATGATTTGTTTCTGCAGTATAGTATAAGATTTAAAAAGACATTCTTATTATAAGATTTAGAATACTTATTCTTAAATATTGGTGCTGATAATAAAATAAGAGGAAATAATGATTCTCATATTTTCTGGGGCTTTTGTTAGTCTCGTAAGTTTTTCTTTGCTCTAGCTATTTGTTAAATAGTTTTTTAATAAATATATATTTATGATGAAATGCCAACATATGGCACATGCCTATATGGCATGTGTAAAATAGAAAAAAAATCTTAATTTTATCATATAGATGATAAAATTGAGTCCCAGAGAATTCAAATACAAAGACATAAATGGGCAAGGCATACATGATGACTCTTAAACACTCTGTCATGTTGATTCTTCTTAACTTGGGGCCTCTTTGACCTATAGTGTGTTGGCATTCACAGTTGTTAGGGATCTCATTTTTTTTTATTATGAGTTATTTTCACTTCTTGAACCCTTTATACTCTTACAAAACCAAGACAAATGCCTGACTTGACAAACATTTGTAAAGTAAATATCAATGAGAAACATATAAAAACACTTTAGTGGGCCTCAGGAGCTTTCCTAAGTGAATCAGAGAGAGCTGAGAAATGGACATACAGCTCCCCATTAGCACACACTTTGAAGAGTCACAGATGTGATGCTTTATAAAGTAGATTTGCATTCATTAAAGGTCACTCTCTGCTGTGTATTTGCACTTAACATCTAAGACATGAGAAGGCCACTCTACCCTGTCCCTCCAATTTGTCTGCTCCATGATCAATATTGGAGTCTAGACTAGGACAACTATAGAATCTTGGTACCTAATTTCTCATAAGATTGGACTGGACTTCCTGGACATCTGTGGTGCGCAGCAGTGAAAAGTGTGCAGAAGTGACAAATATCTTCATGACACATTAAAATGCACAGTTGTAGAATTGAGTGCTTCCTGTTATTTTGCTGGCTAGTCTACTGAGATCTTCCAGAGAAAAGTTTACTTTTTATTTACCAGATAAAAGAAATACTATAGGACTGAGTCACAGAGCTCTGTACTTGAGGAAAGTCAGAGATGTGTTTGTCATTTGACACTCTGATAATGGTCTGGAAACATCCTCTTCCTGTTAGGACCCCATGCCTTCCATGTAAAGCATTGCTCAGTTTCTGGCTGTATACTAAAGTCAAGTTATCTTTCTAGAAGTGCCTTCAGAGAGCCCTAGGAGAGTCTTCATTGGAATAAAATACACCGCTAAATTGTTCCTTCTGTCTCCCAACGTCTTCTTTTTTTTTTTTTAATTTAATTTATTTATTTATTTGCCTTGGTGTTTGCCTGGAACTGGACCTACAGACAGTTGTTAGCTGCCACGTGGGTGCTGGGAATCGAACCCGGGTCCTCTGGAAGAGTAGACGGTGCTCCTAACCACTGAGCCATCTCTCCAGCCCCCTCCCAACGTCTTCTTATACGGTCCCTACTTTTTTCCTCTCTCTCTTTTTTTAAACAATATGCCCTCAAGAGGCCAAGGATTGCATCTATCTTTAAACTCATTGTAGTAACCCCTGAGTCTACTGTCTCTACCTCCTACTAAGTGCTGGAATTATACGTATTCATCTGCACCCCTAAGCACTTCTATCCCCTTTCTGTTTATAGTGCCTGTAAGGTATCTCCTTCTCACCTCAAAGTAAGTTCCAATTTATGTCTAAATTTTATGTATGTAATCACCCCACCAAATCTCCATTCTTGTGTTTGTGAAGAGCCTGGCTTTAACATATGGATATTTCCTTCATTTAATAAAATTGTACCTATAATCTTCTATGTACCAAACATTATTCTAAAAAACCTTCTCCAGGTAGAACAATAAATGCAAAGAAAAATAGGATTTCATGGAGCTTTTGATCTACTTGCAGGAGACAAAAATAAACCATGAATTAAATAATCATAATAAAAGACTTCTCACATATTCTTTGAGAATGAACCAGCAAAGAGAGAAAAGTATTCAAGCAAGCATTGGACGAAAGTGCTAAATGACAACAGAATGGCAAGTGAAGTCAATGAGGAAGACTTTGCTTTTTATGTCTGAGAAAAAGTCACAGTTGAGAGTAGGAGAGAACCTGGGGGTGTATCTCGGGGTTCTGATCTGATTCAGTGGTGCAAATTCCCTGGATATTGCCCAAGGTCATACAACTAGGAAACAGGAAATGGTTACTTTTAAAATCTCAGTTTAGCCTTCAATTCTTCCTCAGATTCATCAGTTTCAAATGGTGTTAAGTAAATAAACATCTTCCATGTAAAGAGGATAGACCATTGACTAATGTGGCATGAATATAAACATTCTCTGTAGATGGGTGTGCTGAGTCCTCAATCCCTGGCTAGCAGTGCTACTGTGTGTGTATGGGGGGGAGGCCAGGTAGTGAGGTTGTAGAAATGCAGGAGATGACATGTAGCTCGAACAAGATCACGAGGAATAAATCCTTGGAGGTGGGGTATATTGTTCCTGGCCTCTTCTTGTTTAGGCCTATGCTTTCTACATTCTGTGAGGTGCGTCTCTCTCTGTTACCACATGAGCTTGCTGCCATAATGATATCTGCTTATGTGTGGGGGCTAACAGTCTATGTGACTTTCTGAGACCATGAGTCAAGTGACTACTTCCTCCTCCCAGGTTAATTGTATATTAATTATAATATAATGATGAAGATAGCTATGTTGTTGCAAAGAGAAGCAAGAGTATTAACACACATACACACACACACACACACACACACACACACACACACACAAACAGAAAGGGGGGATCATAGTCCATTTACATTGTTATACCAGAATACAATGTTATGATTTAAACAATTTACCAGAATATCACGTTACGATTTAAACAACATAAATTTCTTTTTCATAGATCTGAAGGTGGGGGGTGTCCAAGATCAAATGTTGGCTACAATTAACAAAGTAGCAGAAAAATTATATATTGTTGCTTACTTGGCATCTCTATTTGGTTATTGATCTTAAAGTCAACTGGCAGAAGCATTCTTTTCTCCTATGTGTTTATTTGAAGTTTTCTCTCGGAATACATAGTATTATTTTGCATTGACTTTTCCAGGTTGACTCCCTCCTCTTCTTTAATTCCCAAGCTTAGATAACTGCCAGGCTCACACGTGTCTGCTTGGAGTAAACACATCTTTTATGCTAGCCCAAATACGTCTGAGTTTTGGTCACGAGAGCTACTTGTCCTTGGTAAATAAGGTTATTCACCTCATGCTTATTTTCAAAACAGCTTTCAAGTAATGTGACTTCTCCTCCTTCCTGATTTAATTTACGTCCCTTTCACTAAGGTCCTTTCTGTGACTTTTCAAGCTGCTTCCAAGTTTCTACTTCTGGCCTCTTTATTTTATAAAGATTATAACATTTTACATAATTAAAAAATCAGCTTATGTTATTTCCTAATTACTATCATTTAAACAGTTTCAATGACTTCCAATATTCTGTATTATAAAACCAAATCTTTGGGGTTGGAGAGATGGCTCAGAGGTTGAGAGCACTGACTGTTCTCCTAGAGGTCCTGAGTTCAATACTCAGCAACCACACGGTGGCTCACAACCATCTCTAATGAAATCGGGTGCCCTCTTCTGTACACTGTATACATAACAAATAAATATTTAAAAAGAGGAGATGGTACTTATTTTGGGGCTGGAGAGATGGCTCAGCGGTTAAGAGCACCGTCTGCTCTTCCAGAGGATCCGGGTTCGATTCCCAGCACCCACATGGCAGCTAACAACTGTCTGTAGTTCCAGTTCCAGGCAAACACCAAGGCAAATAAATAAATAAATAAATAAATAAATAAATAAATAAATAAAGTTTTAAAAAAAAACCCCACATCTTTAATTGGTAAACCACATCTTTAATTGGTTGGTGTTTCTCTACCAGGTCTAACTTCTGTCCTTTCAAGGTGCCATTATACTTTAGAGGTCTTTTGTATCTTTAGAGCAACTAAATGCTCTTCCTAACAGGCCACTTTCCCTTCTCATCATTTGCCATTCAAGTTCCAATGTAAACAGTCCTTAAAAATCCAGTGCTGTAACTTGACTCTGAAACACCCCCTAATTTGAACATCTTTTTCCCAATGGGGCTTATTGTTTTGGGAGCCTGCGGGAATTTTTAGAGATAGGGACTGGCTGGCAGAATTCTGTTATGGAGATCAGGGCTTTAAAGATAAGAGTCTCACCCTGTTTCCAGCCTCACTTCTGTGTCCTGCCTAAACCAGAGGCACAACTCTCAGGGCACAGATGGACCAAAAGCTACTGCCATGGTTTCCCTTCCATGAATGACTGAAATCCCTGGAAAACCATAAACTCAAATAACCTTTTCTTATTTCCAATAGCTTCTCTCAAGTATTTTGTCACAGTCATGAGAAAATAGTGAACATGGGTTTCCAGGGCCTTTGGCCTACATTCACGGAGTTCCCGTATTATATCACCTGAGAGCAGCCGGAGTTTCCCAAAAAACATATCTTACTGTGTATTTCTGAGTAGTATTCTATGAGTTGTGGAACTCACAAGAGAACCAGAACTGCCTTGTAGTCTAAGTCTGCAGTGTTTCTCCATGTACAGTCAACAACTAATAGCATTGTAGTGAACATAGTGAGAAAACATCCCTTTGTTACACTCTGGAGCTGGAAGTAGCCGATAGTGTTATGGTAGCATGTTACTCAGCTCCAGCTGCTACTTCACATACATCTCATGCTAATGTTTTAACTGTGTGTTTTTTCACTCAATTTTCAACAATATAAAAAGTAAAATGCATTGAAAGACAATTGGTCATGGACCAATCAGGATAAGAAGAATTCTTAAATTAGAGTGACTTAACCAAAAGTTTGTTTTCTGCTCATCCGTAACATCCTGCAGGACCAGGGTAACTTTTTAGAGCCACAATCTTAGGTTTGGCTTGATCTCAGGGTATCTGGGTTTAGGGTACTTCGATTTTGGTACAAAGCCACATCCACAGTTTCTGGAACAGAGGAGGAATATTATAGATGACTTTATATTTAACTAGGTCTTAGACTGGTTAGGATAGTCTAGAAGAGTTACCCAGCATTTCATTCCAGAGTATTGCCTAGGATACTCACATGACATGGAGGGAGATGAAAAGTATGATCCTTTCTCACTCATTAGTGGGAACATGGAACTATCTGCTGTCTGCCCAGGGAGGGGATGGGGAGTTGTGGAGAAGAAAAAATGACCTGATGTGGCACGAGGGGGAAGGGACCTTGAATAATGATATACAGGGAAAAAAAAAAAAGGAAAGTATGATCCTTTCAAGTTAATGGAAATAAGACAAATCTGGATGTAAGAATTAGTTAAACAGTTTGCAAACAAATTGCATTTAGAGATAATGGGATAAACTGTTTGCTAATTAAGCCATTTCTGCTTTCCATGGAATCACGTGGTTTCCTAGGCAATGGGTACTCAGAGTTATAACAAAGTTGAGTCTTTAGATGAATAGTATTTTGTCAGGAGACAATAATCTGAATATGTTTTTCAGAATATTGAATTCAGATATATGCATTAACTTAAAGTATAGTATATTTGGTCAAAAGATTATTGTTCTTTATATCACTTGAACTAGGATGCATTGTTAAATTTTACTGACTCTATGAGAACCTCATTGTCTATTGTTGATGCTAGGTAAACATCTATAAAATGGTAAAGATTGTATCCATCTGGTCTTTTTTTACAGGCTCATTTTGAAAGTCACAGAAGATGAGATACAAGAAAATTATATGAAGAGTGGTGTGTGTGTGTGTGTGTGTGTGTGTGTGTGTGTGTATGAGAGAGAGAGAGAGAGAGAGAGAGAGAGAGAGAGAGAGAGAGAGAGAGAGAGTTTGTATGTATATTTACGTATATATGGGGCATACATGTTTGTTCAAGTTTGTGTGCCCATGCATGTACATATATGTGGAGACAGAGGTTAATGTCAAGTTTTGTCTGTTATCACTGTTTACCTCATATACTGAGGCAGGGTCTCTCACTCAAACTCAAAGCTCCTCAATTTTGCTACTCCTGCTGGCTTGCTACAGGATCTCTGAATTCCGACTCTGGGACACTAAAATTGCAAGTGGGCCATCTCACTATCCAGACATTTATGTGGGTGTTGGAGATCAGAACTCTGCTCCTTCTAATTTGTCCACTCAGCCCTTTTCCTTGCTTGTGTGAGAGCCTTCGTGCAGAAATAATTGAATAGTTGTGGAAACACTGTGACCTCTAAAGGACTTCGTAAACATATATGGCATAGCTGTGTGTACTAATTGATAGAAGAAATAAAGTGAATCCCACACAGACAGTAGAAGGGAGGGTCAATGTGACCCTTTTCGGAGTATTCACCTAAGTATAGCTCTGTTGATTTGTATTCCTGGAAAGAGGAACATAAAGGCCTCTGTGTTTAAGAAGTATTGATGGCATTCTTTATTTGCATATTATGGATTGCCACCAACAGGTATTGAGTGGAAATCTTTATGAAAAAATGGTACTGTCACATCGACTGTGCTCTAACAGGTTTTTCTCCCTCTTTTCTGAATATTCAGCCTTAATCTTTAGACTACAAAAAGAATGTTTCAAGCAAGCCATAATAAAAAACCAACAACAGCAACAAAAACCATGACATGTGGCTCTTGTTTAGTTCTGATACATATAAGCTAGCTATGAAATAACACTGAGAGAATTAAATAATTAGGACTATTTGAATATGGATAGAATATAAGATAAAATTAAGAGACTCATTTTGGATTTTTTAGGTGCATGGCTGTCATAGTGCTAAGGAAACCACATAAACAAAACATGACCATAGCAGGCAGAAATTCAGGCTGAAGAATTTTCACACAAAATGACCTGGCATCTGGCATTATCTTTCATCCAATCAAGCCAGGAGTGAAATAAGCAATCAAAACTGAAAGTAGAGACCTCATAGATCAACGATGATATTGGCAAAATCTTTATTACAAAAGCTAAGGGTTTATCAGGGTATTTGTGTTAATTTTATTTTTAAATGTTGTAAACCCAGCATAATAAAAGAACTATTAGAAATTGCCTGTAAGTGGATGAAATCATTCCTAGGATGTGGAGGAGAATCAGGAAAAGTCCTTTTGAACAATGAGTACTTTTGGAACCTTCTCACAGGAGGTTTTTTCCAAGAGGGAGATGGCTGCCTTCCACTGAGAGTCTGTTCCTTTTGGGAGTACAACTGAGGAATACATCCAGACATGTGATCATAGAACAAATGTTGTGTCAGGAAAATGTAACTCATTCTAATAAATAGACAAAGCATAGAGAGAATGGGTAGAAAGAGACAATCCACCTTTAATTACCATAAGTGATTAGAAAGTCAAGGTCTTCTTTTCCTTCTATTCTGGTTCACAGACTCTTGACTGCTTTGGCATCCTATAGATTATTTATGTAAACATATGTAAGTATGTACATACATCTGCTTTTGACTTACAATGATTCTTTTGTCAACTAATATGGACAAATGTTCCACTATTGCTATGGAAAAACACCTATTGACTATAGAAATTACAAAGAGTTCTGTAAATGGTGTGGTTGATAAATTTGTTCTTGTAACTGTTGGTTATTTCATTTATCTAAATATAAAAACATGTATATTCAAAACGTTGAGGTAGGCATTGGGACTCTAATGGTAAATCATTCAATGAGTTCATAATTTAGTGACATAAACATTCTATATCTTGTTATAAATGAGAACCAGAGAGAATAGTTGTTGATGTTGGTATGTAAAATTATATAGAAGAAAAAGCACATTTTCATAGTGCAACTACACAAAATCATTTTTTCTATATTCTGTTATTGCTTGCTTTATCTGTTCCTTCTCTTCTGACCTAGGATCTATATGGACATATAACCCCTCAATCAGCTTAAATTGTTTTCTATGAGTGCATCACCTAATTTAATATCTTTCTGTTTATTAGCATAAACTGGCTTCCTTTCTCCACACTCAGGAGGACCAACTCCTCTCCATTCTTCAATACCTAAATGATGCATCAGACCTTTCAAGGTACCTGTAGCACACATTGCCTTGCTGCCTAAAGGGAAACAATACTATTTTACAGACAACTATAATAGTATTTAAGATCTGTATTTTTATTCTTTTGTTGTTTATTACATCTGGATCTTTTGCTGTACTCTGAAATGCTACCAGAAGATTCTATACCTAAAGTGTCTGCAGCATCAGTGCCTCAGATGATGACAAGTGACTCAGAGAAGATAATCAATAAATAGTGATTAGACACAAGAGAAGATGAGTGAGTCATAGTGAGAAAGCTCTCTGATGTAAATGGTTGGTCCTTGTATTTCCTGACAGCAATACACAACAGTTCTTTACACCAGAGTCATTTCAAAGTTGTAAGACATTTTGGATATCATCTATTCCAAACCATAATTCAGTTCATATTTCAGTGAACTGGGATTTCTTGATTAGTACTGAATAAATTGCCGTATTCTACATTGATTCAGAAAAACTATTTGACAGCCCAAGTATATGATAGGAATGGGTAGGGAGAAGTTAAACATTCACAAATAGAATTTTCTGCCTAGGAAAAATTGACCATATTCTGCTCTATTATCTATGATATTTAATACTGCATGCCCTTTTCCCAGCTCCGATTGCTGTCACTTGCTTTACTTAGTAAGCTCTTCTATGGTACTTATTAACTTCTAACATGCCATTCCATCTAATCATTGATCAGGACCATTGCTTATTATCATCTAGCTCCTGACTCCATGTTCCCTTCCCTACACAAATGCATGCTCCACTGGTTTGCTGTATTTGCAGCACAAACTCAGCTTTATGTAAGTTGTTTCTAATCAGAGATTTTTAGACTTTCTCTAATGAAAACTTGTTTGTAGTTTTTCAGTGACTGAAGAATCTATATGTTGCCATACTGTGCTTGAACAGTGTATGCCGTGTGTTTTTCTTGGTGTATGTTCCACAGTGCTGAGCTGCGCTGCATTCTGTTCATTAAAGACACTGCTGAGAGCATGCTTAGATGCCAGGCAAAGAACAAATAGCTATAAAGTTTCCTAATGCTCACTCATAGCTTCTATTCTTATCTCAATCCAAACTGCCAACTAATAGGTCATAGGCTGGACTATATTCAGAGGAACAATTTATTTCGAGGTTGGCCTCCAGTGTTCATAGCCTGGATTTGAATTTCCTTCTTCCTCTTTACTGGCCTTGTAAGTTTGAGTCAGTTTCCCCAATATCTGTAGCTCTCAGTTTACTCCTGTTCAAAAGGGAGTTAAGGGACACTACACAGAGGATTGCTTCAGACACAACATGGGTTCCTGCATATGGATGCCTAAGAACACGGCTGGCACAGTCAGTGCTTGCTAAATGTCAGCTCTTGTTATTGCTGCTTGACATTTCCTTAGTCAGGAACACACTCTTCTTCACATCCGGGTTCCTGAATTTCAAAGCCCTACTGTCATCCGAGGATGCCATCCTGGGAAAACAAGAAAGCCATGGGGTAGACCAGATAATAAGTAGGAAGTACCTGTCCAGTCCAAGGGCAACTCTTCTCTCTTTTTCTTGGGGGAGAATTTTTCAATAAGTACCACTGGGGAATGTTTCTTCCTCTAGCTTGGAAAAGGAAAAAAAATATAATAAATAAAGGTATCTTTAACTTGGGGCAGAAATTTGGGCTGGTTTCCTTTGCACTTTTATATGGCCTTGAATTTGTTCTAAAAAGGGAGAGCATGTAAGGAAAATGAGCATCTAGCTCAATGTCTGGAAATTTCAGAACTTCAGCATTTTCTATAACACTATGTCTTGAATCAGCAACTCAGTGGGGCATAGGTGAGTTTCTTGGGTTCCTAGTAGTAATGTCCCATTCAGACACTGATGCAGATGTGTACTCTTAGCTCTGGAACTGCTCTAATTTTATAACACATCTATTTTTGTTAAATGGATTCACATATATTAAGATCAAATATCTTCTCCAGGATATCTGATATGTAATTACTTTCACACTCTGGAAATCCAGAACAGATTTAAAGAAGAAAGATCTGATAATTAATGAGAAGTATAGAGCTGCAGAAATAGTTCAGCCTAGTTAAAGGCTAGAGTAACAACCAAAGTGAGAAATATAAATATATATTTTGTTTTACATATATTACATATATATATATTCTGCTTTAATTTGGTTAGTTGATTTCACCAATATGTAAGAGATTGCAACTAAAATTATTTGTGCTGATATCACATGTATACATTAAAAATTCTCATACATGAAATATTCATTCCAGGTATTTTTAAAGGCTTAGCTTTTAAAGATTTATTTATTTATTTTTATCCTATGTACAGATGTGTTTTGCCTTGAAGCTAGAGTCATATACAGTTGTAAGCTGCCATGCAGGTGATGGGAATTGAATGTCTTAGGCTTAAACAATTTATCTCCTCTAAATGTGTAGAGAGATACAAACACTATTCCTATTTAAAGGAACCACAGCAACAATCTAAAATAAAAACAGCTTAATTAATTCTCCAATGTTACTCAGTTTACAGGTAGTAGAACTGGAATTTCTTTTATTTTTCTATTTAGTTTTGGGGTATTTCATATGTGTTCATCATATTCTTTCTTCTCCTCAATTTCTTCCCAGATATGCTGAGTGTACCTCTATATCCACTAAACTTCTTTGTGTTTCTCTTTAAAAAGCCTACACTAGGGCTGGAGGGATGGCTCAGTCATTAAAGGCTTGGCTCACAACCGTAAAAAAGCCTACACTAACAGATAAAGCACAGTTTGCTATCGCTCCTCCACAAAGGCTCCAAATCATGTAATATGATTTGTGTTGATCATAGGACTTGCCATGCAGTGTGGTTGAGGAAAACTCATTCTCCCGCTTCTAGCAGTTATCAACTGCAAATAGTCTCTTGGATGGGGCTGTATTTTTTTGTCCACTTGCTATTTTTGAAGCTTGTATTTTGTCTAGCTTGAACGTGTACATGTCTTGTGTATGCTTTCATAGCCTTTGTAAATTCACATATCTATCCACTCTGTTAGGTCTGTAAAACGTTTTCATGAAGTTGTCTGTTAACTCTGACCCTTAAATCTTTTTATCTCCTCTTCTGCATAGATCCATGAGCTTTGGGGGTGACCAGTATGCTAGACATTCCATTAGAGTTGAAAAGAAGAGTGTTGCAATTTGATGCTCATATAAAAGACATGGGCATTTTGTATGTGTGCTATGTGGCTCTAGAGTTATAACTTCCTATTGATACCATAGTTTGTAATTGTCATACATGCTACATGATGAAAAAGTCTGTACAATGACTTTAGTTATATCACCATGTAGATGTGTCAACTTCCAATCAGTCCTCAGCTATCTTTTTCATAGCTCAACTTTATTATGTCGTCTTTCCCCCCCCAATCCTAACCTTCTACCTTTTCTAGGTGCTGCCATTTGTTGCTCTATTTCTCTTGCATCAAGATGGAAGAAATGTTCTAAGATAATTCTGCAGGAAAGATAGTAAATCAGCCATAGATAATCTTGAAGCAGATATCAACACTGAGCATTCTCAAACAGAAAAAAAATTAAAGAATATGCCTAGTATTGTTTCTTAGCTCTTATACAATTGTGTTAGAAAAGTTTAGAATCGATGAACAATGGGGAATAACTGAAGGGCAACACCAAATTATGCTCCTGTAAAACCCTGGAACTGTGTTGTGTGACATACATGTGCATCCCAAATGCCCAAAAAGGTACTTGGTGTATCCTAAACACCATTTCTTATCAAATAAAGCTACTTAATATTCTCCCAATTACCTTTGTGCATTACAAAGATAGCAAATGTTCATGTAGCAATGTTAAGTTTAAAAATTTTCTCACTTCAACCTTACTAAATTGTTCTGAACCAAAATCAACCCCACTTATTTTCCACTTTGGCATAATACTTTTCTTCTGCAATAGGAAACACATTTCTGTTTTTCTGGGTGTTTTTCCTAAAATATAACAAAGCTTCAACTCAGGAAGATTTTTTTCCTAAAGGAGTTTTGGGTGTCAGGATTTCACCCAAGGCAGGAAAACCCAGAACAGACCATCCAATAATATTTGTGGGTAGCAGCAATTCCATGATTCAGTTCTGCTGAGATAGAGCAGGTAGGACTTCCTCATAATTTTGATAAAGATTAGCCTTGATACTCCCTTTGTATCAAATCACCTTCAAGTTCAAGGGCAACAGCAAATCTCTAGGTGTGATTAAGAACCTTTTAAGAGGGCAAAGTTTAGTGGCAATGGAAACAGAGTCTGCAGAAAACCATAAATAGTGGTCTTTCGGCTTCTTAAAAAATGCAGATTGCTAATCAACTCCTTGCCCAAGGATGGAAGGTGTACTATTTGTGTATATGCCAATCAAACTGTGCCAAACATTAGGCTCCCACAAGACTTATCCTTCTGCAAAGTAAATAAGGCCTATTATTGGTTATCACTTCAACTACAAAGAGTTCTCAGCAGAGTACTATTGATCCAGGTAAAGAAGATAAAACTCAAAGGACTTAGTGTACATGTTCTTTTGCTTGGGGCAACTTCCTTCCCTCCAATTGCACATTGAACAATATCATAAAATGGGTCATGGGAGTCCCATGTGGCTAAGGCAGTTACTATCATTGCCAGTAGCAACAGCCTCTGAGAGGCGGTACGTAAGACTTAAGGACAGTACTGCCTGTATACAAGGACCAGAGGCTGGGGATCTAGACAGGTCGATGTCTGCAAATAGTGTTACTGTTGCTGCTTTTATTCCACTCTGAAACCTGAACAATATGAAGCTTTGTTAGTGTCTACAAATTTTACTCTGTCATGTACAAAACATTTCTGAAGCTGGATGAATGTCTATAAATCTAGGATGGTCATGTTTTTCTGCTGAAATCAGCTTTCTATCATTGCAAAATGTCTTGGATGTTAACACTAATGATGGCTCCCACTTTAAAGTAAATCCTGGCTCCGTTAAAAGATACTAGGGCCATATTAGCTGTCTTTTGATATACATGTGAAATAGTTTTTTTCTTGTCATTCTGTTTTACAGTGCTAACATTTTCTTTTAAGTGTGTTTCACAAAAAATCTTATCATTGGCTTTTTTTTTAACTTGTTTTTAAAATCTAGACTGATGATTTTTGTCAATGAACTGATATGAACAACACTTTTATGGATAATTTCATTATTACTAAAGCCATATATAAACCCATGTGTTGCTATTCATGTTTTACTTGTCATCATTTCTCATTCTTCTTTTAATATCATCTTCTGGATTAATCAAGCATTTTTATGATTTTATTTCTAATATCTTTTCTAGATATTATTTCTATTGCTATGTTTTTCTTTAAACCCCTAACATAGCATCTAACAAGGAAAACATCTAAAGTGTAAAAGATTCTTGTAGGCTATTTTCTGATAAAAATTTTATGGAGCACAAGTATCTTTTCTTTGCTCCTTGGTGCATGTGTATGTTGTGCAGACATGAGTGTTTGCATGTGCTTGCCTATGTGCATCTGTGTTTTCACTTGCTATCACATTATTGCCCAGAGAAAGGGTCTCCTCAGTTCCAGAAGCTCAGTGCCTTAGCTATGCTGACTGGACAGGGATTTCTGAGAATCTACTTGTCTTCCCCCTTCTCTGATGGAGTTATAGGGACATGTAGTTGTGTTTAGCTTTTACATGTTCAGGAATTGAACTCGGGCCTTTATGCTTTCAGAATAAGCACTCAGTCCATGTCCCTAGGCCCTACATCTCAAACTAGTTTTTGAAGATCCCTATGGTCCAATGAGCTCTAGTACCTGAGGAGCTTCTGGGTTGCAATATGTCTTATCCAGTGGATAGTGTTGTACATGTACAATTGTCCTCTTTCCTCCAGTGAGGACCACTGGGCCTAACCAAGCCTAAGCCTTTGCCTATGTCCAGGATCAGCAAATACCTTCTGAGAAGATATGATAGGATCTCAGTTCATCTTAGAAATAATTTTCTCTGTTTAGAATTCTAGGTCTTCCAGTCTTCTTAGCCTTCCTAGCTTGACAATGATTTTTACAATTGTGACATCTTTATAAGTCATCACTTTCAGGAGAGTAATGACTCCCATTATTCTCCCAGAAGCAAAAGTTCTGACGACTATTACACATCTAGATGCAAAGGCTTATCTCAGGGTTAGAGGGCAGGGTTGGATTGCCTAGTTTATATTCTCACTGGGCCTTGGGCAAGTGATTTAACCACTGGGCCTTTGTTAATTTTCTTGTAAAATAGGATTAATGATTCAGCATGTCTTTAAGGTCACTGTGAGGATATAATGTAATGAATGCAAAATATTCCACGTGATGCCTGAACATAATGACTTTTTAAAGGTTAGTTATTGCTATGAGTAGGACATGCTTTGAGTTTGTTCCCCAAGGGTTTTCAGGTTGAAATCTGGGCCTTCAGTGTGATGATGCCTCTAGGAAGATGTGGAAATCTGATAGGAACATAGTGAGAGGTACTCAGCTGTGGCCTGACTGCTGACCTGAATTCTCCCATTCACCACCTCTCCATTATGCCACTGGCCTGGAGGTCTTCGCTGGAGCCAAACATGATAGTCCCATGCCCTTAAACTTGCTGACCTGTGAGGTAAGAAAACTCCTGTTCTCAAAAAGCACTCTGACTTAAGTACCTTGCCATGTTGAAGTGGACCAGAATACCTATTATTAGACAGTATTGATTAAACTAGATGGGAGCCCAGACATCATCAATTTTGAATCAGATACCACTTAGGAACATTGTGACTTTGAATGATCTGTTTAATGTCTTTATGTGAAATGTAGCATTAGTGATAATATTTTATAAATGCTCATGTTCTCATGTTGTAGAAGCTATGGCTTGTTTCATGGCATGTTCAAATGAGAACAATATTGATCTGTAAATACTTTCCTGTTAAAGTATCAGTTGTAGGTATAGTTTAGGTCATGAGTGTTAAGCTGTTTCAAGTCTCAGAGAAAATTAATTTAATTGAACACATAATATTCAAAGCATTATTCTCTTTCTCTTTACAGGAAAATAGATGTGTCAGAGTGGGTACACCAGATGATAAGGTACAGCACAAATACTATTTAGTAATTAATAAACATCCAGAGCCACATATTGAGGAAATGCTAAAATATCAAAGAAGCAGAAAACAAACCACAGCCAGTTCTCACCTAGCTAACTCCTCAGTCCTGCCTCCAGGAATCCTCCAGCTCCAGGCTTCCCTGTCCTCAGCCTACAAGTAAGTGGCAGGGCAAGCTGAACTCCTCCTTCCTCTCTTTCTGCCCAACTATCTCACTTTCTGATTCTACTCTCCTATATGTAGGATTAAAGTTGTGGGCCATCACCACCTTCCAGCTGATAAGATTAACTGCATGGGTCACCACTCCCTAACTTTCATGGCTTGGCTCTGTGGGTAGCTCTGTCCCCTGATATTCCAGACACATTTATTGAATATACAATATATCACCACAATACAGTTGCATTTTATTATTTTCTTTACTGCACCAGTGTTGAAAGTAGGCTCCCAGATCTTAATCAAGTTTTTAAATAAAAATGCACACATCATAATATCATCATCTACTAATACATGCCAAGCATTGTGATAGTTGGCACTTATTGTCAATGCTATTTGGAATCACCTAGAAGGGGGTATTTTTGTGAGCCTTTGTAGAAAGGTGTAACTGAGGAGAGAAAATATAATCTTAACGTGAGTGGTACCATCCCATAGGCTAGGACCCATACTGAATGCAAAGGGGAAAAAGAAAAAGCCAAAGAAATTTCAACATATCTAGGTAGCCATAGGTCACCTTGCTGCCGTCACTCCTTCCTTACCATAACGGTCTGTAACATCACCAAACAATGAATCAAAACAAACCTTTCTTCCCCCAAAATGATTCTTGTCTTATATTTGTATATTTGCATTATTTTGTTTTACCAGTTATTCTTCTTTGGAAAAGTATTACCTCTGATTCTTTCAAAACTTATTAAAAATTGCATTGAATCTGTCGTTTGGGAGATCTTTCTATTTTCTAATATCTTTTTCAATTTCTTTCTTCAGTGACTCAAATGTCTTATTAGATAATTCTGTCACTTCTTTGGTTAGAGTTACTCCAAGATGTTTAATGCTATTATCAGCTATTATAAAGACTGATGTTTTCCTGATTTCTTTTTCAGCCCTTTTATCATTTGTGTATAAAATGACTGTCTTTGTCATTCTTGGGGTGTTCATGGGGGTATGGGTTAGGGGAGGCTGAGCAAAGACTGGGGGGGGACTGGGAGGAGAAAAAGGAGGGGGAGCAAAGGTAGATATAGAAAAACATTTTAAATAAAAAATTTTAGTTAAAAATTTATTTTATGAAATGATGTTATATAGTAATTGTGATGTTCTTATTTTAAATATTAATTAATAAAAGCAAAGTTCTGAAAATCTAGTCATAGCCATAATTAAAAACTATAGTATTTGATTTATTTTTATTTCGCATCATAATATAGCTGTATCACTTCCTCTTCCTTTTTCTCCCTTCAAACTCTCCTCTGTAGCCTTCTACCTCTTTTCCTAATTCATGGCCTCTTTCTCATTAATTTTTGTTTAATTTCTCCATTATATATGTCATATATATCAAGTACAACATGCTCAGTCTATATAATGCTATTTGCACATATATTTTCAGAGCTGGCCAATAATACTGGATAAGCAGTCAGTGTGCTCATCCCTAAAACCAGAGCCTATGTCCCATTGATAAAGGTGAATATTTGAAAACCTCACTCTTGAATATATCGTGAATCTAGTCTCATCCTAAATTAGCTCTGTTCTATCAACTTGAGATATAATAGCTACCAACTACATATATGTCACAGATCTTAATTATTCTCTCATATATTTCACCACATTAAATGAAATTACAAGAGACTGCTGAAGTTTTAGAAATTCTCAAAAACTTATTACACATTGCTACATTATTGACATTTGCACTCTCCCATTCTATGAATGGGAGAATGTGGAACACAAATGATTTTAAATAACTTTCAGGAGACCTCAGGATCAATGTTTAAATAGATGTTTATTTCAAAGGTCAATGTTTTCTAAGCAAATGGGTGGTCTTCCTGTCTCACAGGCAGGGTAAATGTGAAAAAAGGAAATAAATCTCTTCCCTTTCCTGCCCATTTCCACTGGACCCGAGAACCCATACTAGAAACATTCTGTTTCTTTATGGACCCATGTTAATACCCTATCCTCAGACAGGCGTTCTCCTATCCGGAGGCCACCTTGATTTGTACCCTTAGTTCCTACCATGGTTTCATGAAAAGCACAGAAGATATTTTGTCCGCCTATGCTGTACATAAATGGCTTTCTATTTGTCTCTTCATCAGCACAGACTGTTCACCTACTTGGAGCATACTTTGTGGTTTTTTCCTGTGAAACTTCCAGCCATGGTAATAAGGCTAGTATTCTGGGAGGAAGGGTTTGAATGTGACCCTTTCAATGAAACTCAGAAGCACAGCACTTACTTGCCTTTTGAGGTCGACAGCTGCATTTTTCTGGAAGGAGTCTGGCCTGCATTTATTTTATTCATGTGGGCCTCACACGATGAGATAGATTTAATCAATGGAAGTCAACTATCACACAGTAGATCCTAGAAGATTCTGTTCTCAGCACTTTACGAACTCAGAGAATTGTTGATTTTCCCAAATAGGAGTGTCAACATTTGTTTGGTTCAGTGTCATGTCCTTCAGGCAGCCATCTGTAACTGACCTTGCTAGGGATGAGTCAACTGAGGCTGACCAAGACAAAGTTTCTCCACAAGATCCAAACAAGCACAAGAGAAAGAGAAAGGGAGGCTCTGTTAGATTAGATTATTGTTGGCAGTAAATGTTTTTCTTTCCAGGCAAAATCTTATGTGGAAACTCAGTTAAAGCTATTAAAGGATTTGAGGTGTCAGTGTTGTATAACTTCTGATTTATTACATTTTTTTTTTACTGTCAATAGATGCAATAAAATCCTGAGGATGTTTTAATGAAATGAACATGTGGAATTGGAGATCAGAGATGAATATTACTTCATAGTAGAGTCGGTGCTCAATTTCCCCTTGGCTCTTCCTCCTTGTATTGTTCTACTGTGTCAAATAAGCATCACGCACATGGAAACATAGATGTAAAAGTTACAGTAAGGTAAGGATTTAGCTTGTACTTTCTGTGTATCCTTTGGTTAAATTGACTAAGAGCTTTGAGCCTTTCCTATGGTGAATTGCTGACATCTGAAGACTGTCCACATCCATTGTTATAAGTACAACAGCTAGAGAAACACAAAGTTAGAAAAAATGAAAACACTATCTTCTTGTGATATGCATTAATGTATAACATCTATAGTTTTTATTGGATCACACTATGATGAACATTCTCAGTAGCATCATTCTTCCTTTGCTGGTGCTCAGTTACAATAGAAGTATGAAACAATGACAGAAACCTGCTTGTGCAAATACATAGAAACCTATATCCCAAGAAGAATACACTTCAACTAGTAATCTTTCTTACTAATGATATATTACCACACATTGTGACCACATGCAAAAGGGAAGAAGATAGAAGTTTTTTATCTAAATTCTGCCCCAAAGAGCACAAAATAACACATTCAGGGTCTCTCAGATTTCAAACTCTAAATAACATGCTTCAGTGTACCTGCCATTACTGTTTTAAAAGTTTATAGATAGACCTGATTAAACATACATACCATTGGATATTTGTGTCCATTGAGTGGACTCATTGGATCAAGGTTGTGAAACTGCGGAAATATCTCTGCCGAATACTTTCATGTGGTCCTTCCAAAGTAACCTGTCCCCTGTTGCTCACCATCTCATGTTTTACCCTATTATCTTCTAAGCTCTATGCCTTACCTTTAATTAATTATGACATTGTTTCCTCATATTTTATAAATATTTTCAATGGCAAAGGCAATCTCTGGTACAATGTTTGATTCAACTCAGGAGAATGCTTCTACTTACTAATATTTTAACATTAGAGTTAAGTTTGAGGTTAGGGTTAGAGTTAGAACCATTTCATCATCATCAGAGTATTACATTCAAGTGAAGTGTTCACTTTAGCCATGCCTGTTTTATAATGTCCCATTTTCTGTCCCCAGCATAGTGTATGATACATAATAAATGAATCCCACTTTCATTGTAAATAATGGAACATGAAATGATGCTAGATTCCTTTGAGAAATATGTAGCTGATTAGGTAAATAATGTGTCTTGGGTATTCACTTCAAAAGCATATATGTTTATAAAGAATGGAAATCAGGACTATTTGATTCCTATTCCAGATTCTATTATGCAGTGGATCAAATATCCCTGACTGAAGTGGGAAAGGCACAAGCTATCAGCATGCATTCTTTTATATCAGTCAGATAACAGTACTTCCAGACAAAATCGTTTAGTCTCTAGAGATTTGCAAAGATCAGAGTTAATTAGTGTTCTGAAGCATTGGTATAGGAGAGGACTTTTGTTTTCTACAAACAAAATTGTTAAGCAAGGAAAAAATATCATTTATAAAATATAGAAGATGATATTAATGCTTCATATCAAATATTCACATCTTCTCTAGTTAGTGGAAAATGTTAATAAATGATGTTATTTTAAAATACAACTGATCAAAGAAACTGTTGGCTTATCAATGAAAAGTCAGCCTAATATACAATTTGTCTAGGATGACTGGATTATTTCAGACATGGGGATGGAGGTACTACCTGAAATGTATAAGGAGCTGGGGTGAGTTTTCTAGAGCCCCTATGACAGAGATGGGACTCTTTTTTACTTCGGCTGTCACCGTTTCAGAAATTTCAAAGTGATTCAATAATGCTTGTTTTGCTTCCATTTCAAAGTCAAATGAATGTTGATTTCTTGCAAAAACTTCGAGATGTTTTCTGAAATTAAGTGAGGACTCCTCCCTGTCCAAGTGGAAGAAGTCCCTCAAGAGGTAGTTAGAAAATTTTCCTTTTCCAGCTTGCTGATTTGGAAATATGATTGCTCATAACCCTAGGAGCTTTAATATGTTGCATATATGTGAGCGAGCCCATACATTGATCATGAGAGTGAAGAGAGACTGGGAGGAGTGTGCTTTAGACCTACTATGTGTCAGATTGTATCACATGGTGCCATTTATTTACATGCTCTGTTACTTTCCCTATTGCTGTGATTAATTAAAATGGAAAAAAAAAACTACTTAAGAGATGAAGAGTTCCTTTGCCAGGTGATACGTTCCAATAAAGCAAGCAGCAAAATTGCAGGGAGAAGAGGCAAAGGGAGGGTGGTTTGTCACACTGCATAGACAGGAATCAGAAAGAACAGGAAGAGAGGCTGGTTCATAAAGTCCCAAGGCCAACTTTCTCCTCCAGTAAGGGTTCACTCTCTCAGGGTTCTACAGCATGCCACCAGCTGCAAACAAGTTTTCAAACTCAGAAACCTGTAGGGCACAATACAAAACCAACAAGGCAGACTTGACTCTGCAAAACAAATGAGGAATCTAAGGCTAAGAGGACTTAACATATTCTGGGCAAAGTATATCATGAGTAACTAGGCCTCCATCTCTGCAGGACGCCAGTTAGAAGTCAAGGTCCTGTGAAGTACAATACTAGGAAGGCTTGCTTGATTTGTCAAGACAGATTTATGCCCTCCTCCGTAACAAACTTGAGATTATAAAAAATATTTTCTCTTCTTCTGTGTCATTCTCATCCTTGCCTGCATGCAATCTTGCAACTTGAGGCCACTTCTGTGGTTAACTAAGAGAATTATACAAAGTGTGTGTTCATCTGGATTCCTGTCTTATGTGTGTCCTTCACGACTATGGTCTGTGGTCTGCTTATTTAGTAATAAAATAACCTTAAACTGAGTTTCTTCCAACATTCTCAGCAATCTTGGGAGGCAAACGCATCACCTGTGGTTTGGCTTAGGAGTAGGTTGCCATAGCAGACCCAGTCCTAACCATCCACCTTTCATTGCGTTACATGAATAATTATCTCATCCATGTCTCAGAGGCTTAGCTAGCCAGCTTTCTTAGGGTGATGTGAAAGAGTGGATTTATTCTGGGAAGAAAAAGAATAGTTCTGAGGGTGTAGATTTGTTTCAGGTTCCCTCAAAACTAAATTAATCGAAGACATACAACTGCACATGAGGGTTTGGAGATCCAAACTCCAGGAGAAATCCAGTCCTAGTGGAATATAGTGGCTGCTTATCTTCAAAGGTATTTTTTTCCTTTGCTGGCAAATGAGATGGAATTGATGACTAACCAGTTCTTTTATCATCAAGGACTATTATTTTCTCACAATGACCTCAGAGTAGCCATGGCATTTATAATCTTATTCATACAAGCTGTCTGGCCAGAAACATAGGAGAATGATTTTGTTTCAAATGGATAATACCGCTAATTTTTAGTTCTTCACTTCTTCCTAAGATAGATCAAACCCTTTTTTTTTCTTTTCTGTTAATAATGCTACATTTTAACTACATGTGGCTTTTACTTACTCTCTATCACATGGAGACTCACAAATGGTTTGTCTCTTCCTTGGGCTTTCCAAGACTAGGGAAACACAAAACATGATTTTCTAAGTGTTTCTGAAACTATTACTCAACAGGCTGCTAGAGTAGAAAGCTCAGCCTAGCATTTCATCGGTCTGTCCTCAGATATAGTTCTCAGTTTTTCAAGATTTGGTGGTTTCCTTAATAAAGTGAATGCTATTTTTTTTTTTTTGTATTCCTCTAGGTGAGAACAGCAGGGTCAATATCCTCATCTCCTGAGAGCTAGATAAACCTTTCTACAGGTCACTTTAATGTGACAATTAAGTGGGTAACAGCACATTTCTTTATCCTTCATCTCCATTGCAAGTATGTCCTATAATTGTTATTTAACTAAATTAAATACTTAAAATTCATCTAATTTGTAATATCTTTTGTTCTTGTACAATAATATGTCTTCAGTTTTAACAACATTTAAACCAAACAGACATGTACGTGGTGAAATTTAAATTCCTCTTCTTTTAGGTCTAATACACAAGTCCCATATCTTAGAAGTATTTAATCCCACTTTTAACAGAGTTTTCAAAAAAATTTTGTGTAATATAGATGTATATAAGCATGGAATAAAAATATTATCTATAATAATATGAAATAAACTAGTAACAAGAAATATAAGTAGCAAAGTTCATTATTAAAATAAGAGTTATACTAATAAATTATTTAGGAATGAATACAATCTTTAATACATCTATTGTTTCTACTTATTTGCTTACTTTATTTTGTACTGACGTCATTTTCTCTATGATTATAAACATACATACTCTTTAAAATAATTGCATAATGTTCCATCATAATAAATTCTTTACCATGTGAAACATATTTTATTTTTACATACATGTTCACTAGTACTTATATTTTTTGAGGGGAGTGTGCTCATTTAAGAAGAGACAAGTCCTGGTTCACACTTTAGACATAATGGTAAGAGTCAACATTGATTTTATATGCCTCAATTTTTTATATATATATATATACATATGTATATATATATATATATATATATATATATATATAGCAAAACTACTCTTTCTAAAGTGTGAAAGAATCACCCAGAATAATGCTGAAGAGAAAGAAGGACAGTCGATTGAAATTCTGTGTCTCATTTGGATTTGTTGGTTGAAGTGTAAACATCGATATCATGGTATTTGGAAGTAGTGCCTCTGGGAGCTGATAATGTCATGGAAATGGAGTTTTCAACAGTAGGATTAAGTACCTTGTCTAAGAGACCCCAGAGAGTTCCCTTCCTCATTTCTTCATGTGAAGAAATAAAGAGAAGCAGACAATGGCAAAGACATATTTTTGTTTGTTTGTTTTTAGGGACAGGAAATACTTGTGTATGCCCAGCTGTCCTCGAACTAGCTCTGTAGACCAAGATGACCTTGAACTTACTGAGATATGCCTGCTTTTGCCTCCCAAGTGCTGGGATGGATAAAGGGTGTATGCTGCCACCACCTACCTCTATGAAAATACCTTTTTTGAGTAGATGTGAAGTCTGTCAATGCTATAATCTTGGTCTCCTCACTACTAGAAGTAAGTTTCTCTTATTGATATGTCACACAGGCTATGGTATTTGATTACATCAGACTACCTGGATTTTAAAACAGATTCAGTAAAACCAGCATCCTTAGTAGGAATGGGGAGTACTTGCTGCTCTTACAGAGGACCTGGGTTCAATTCCCAGCACCATCACCTGCAGTTCACAGCAGTTCCAGGGATTATACCACCTTCTTCTGACCTCCACGTGTGCTGCACACAGACAGTGTACATACAGACAAGCAGGCACAAGCACATACACATAATAAATACATAAAGAATAAACAAATACTAAAGGCCATGATTCAATTTCTGATGAGTGATAAACACAATGTTTCTGCCTTCAGGATTAAGAACACTGTTTCCTCCTTACTGTGAGGAACTCAAAAAGAGTTCCCCAGGAGGTGTCAGTGTCAATGCCATTGATTATGGTGGTTAGCATGAGCAGGATGGGTAAATAAATCACAGGTCTTGATATCACTGAAAAAATCTGCTGACAGATTTCCTTTTGAAATCACATTACAGTGTATTTTCACTGAGCATGACTGCTTACTCTCTATATCTGTTACTTTTCTGCTGTAGCATATCCTGACAAGAGGTAACTTACAAGAGAAAGGGCTTATTTTAACTTACGCTTTCATGGGAGATACAATCTATCATAAAGGAGAAGGAATGACAAGAGACATGAGACTGGCTGGACAGTCAGGGAATAGACTCATGAGGTTTTATCTGTACACAGGAAGCTGTAGTATCAAGTTCCCAGCCTGGCCTTTCCGCTCCTAGCCTTGACGTTCTGACCCATAGAAACACATAGATGCTTGTATTAACTTTATGCTGATCAGCCTATGTCTCTGGCATGTTGCTAGCTAGCTCTTGCTCTTAAACTAACCCATGATTCTTATCCTGTTCAGCTCTGCGGCTCAGTACCTTTTCTCAGCACAGCAGCATAGTTGTCCTCTGCATCTCCTGGTTTCTCTGCTCTGCTCTTCCTGTTTCCAGAGTTTTCTTAGTCAGGTAGTCCCACACACACTTACTGTCTGCTTTGGCCAATCAGTGTTTTTATTAAACCAGTAGACAGGACAATTATTTCCCATCTACCAGAACATACTCCGACAGCAGAAAGCAGCCAGAGAGAATGCAAAACAGAACATGCTATAAAATGCCTCCAGTAACATTACTTCCTCTCACAAGACTGTACTTTCTACAGATTCCATAACATCCTCAAACAGTACAACTAACTAGGGTCCAAGTGTTTCAAGTGTTCCTCCGTAAGCCCGTGGAGGACATTTTCCATTCAAATCACTCTTACATGGAATCCTGAAGGTAGTGAGGTATGTGATTCTGTTCTAATCCTTAGCACATAGAAGAAAAAGAAGCACTGTATTACAATCAAAATTCTTTGAATGGTAACAGAAGAGCAAGAAAGACCATTATCCTGTCTCTGGTGCTGGTGTCTGTCTGTTCTATATATGCAATATAAACGTAGTTACAGAACTATCTCAGAGCAGAGGTCTGAAGTTTAAGGAAAAAAATACATTCAGGGTTCTTAGAGCAGGGTTTAGCATGTGCTAGAAGCTAAAACAGTGCTCATTAAGGTTTAAATGTAGCTGAAGGGAAACTTCAAGCCCTGAACACATTAGCTGGACTTCAGAGGCCCCGTTTCTCACCTCTGATCCTCACTGCTTCATGTGACTTTGAACACTCAGAATCCTGTGATTCAAGATGCCCTCCACCATATATACACTGGCTATTGGATTCTGGCCTGACTTTCCGGTCCTTTCTCCTTAAACATAGAACAGAGAATGCTGAGCATATAGGGATGAGGTAAACAAACTCTACTATCTATCTTGATATTACTCAGGTAGTTGCTTTCCTTTTTCTGCCTCTGATTTATCATCTGTGAAATTGGGATCTGAGTTTTTATCATCTCCAAATTACCTGCCAGTGTTGCCAAACTCCCCTGTCAGGAGTCTGTTTTATGTTATCTCTTATCTTTTGAAAGCTAAATACCTAAAATCTTACTGACTCTAGCATCTCTCATAGCTTACTAGACAGATTAAAGAATTAGTTAGTTATTTTACATGTCCAGATTTATCTGGAAACAAACATGGTGGGGGTGGGAATAGTGGGATGTTTTTACTTCTTGCCTCAGGTGGGGAAAGTATCCTGAAAGGATTGTTTAAGAGTCTTTAGGTTCAGGGCCTCAAGAATGGAGCAAGCTCCTACAGTATGAAGTTTTTAGACAACCTATCCAGTGATGTCAGCCCTACTTTCTGGTACTATGATTCAGCCATCTTTAAACAGCTCACACCTGTTGTTACTATATGTGTGGCTAAGGCTCAAATACTTTGGCATCAAAGCAAGAATGGTTGCCCAGTGACAGGACAAAGACATAATATTCATGGACACTTGTGTCAGGATTGCAGAATGCTTAGCTACATATCAACTCAGTCTACAGGCACACTAGAGAAACAGTTAAATGAAAGACATTCATATAAACAAAAAGACATAGAGCCTTATTACAGAAAAGTAGAATCTATGAGCTATAATACCTGCTATGCAATGCTAATTTCCTTCTCCTATCTTTAGCTGAAGATATACCAAGCTCCTGTTGAAAGTATTCCCTGAGATAGAAACTTTACTCCCCCTGATCACCTTCCAAAGTCTAAACAACTCTGATTCCCTGATCAGCTTTATAACTTCAGACAACAATCTCCATTGAGTCAATACTCCCAATTGAATCATTTGGTCAAATATTAGTTAATTCACTCCAATAGCCTTAAGACATATGCCAGGCATAGCAGTATTCACCTGTAATCCCAGGATTTGGCAGGCAAAGGAAGGAGAATCAAGAGTTGAAGGTTATCCTCAGCTATGTAGAGAGTTGGAAAACAACCTGGGATACTTGGAAGGTCATCCTTAAATACTAAAAATATCTATACACACACACACACACACACACACACACACACACACGAAATGAATATCTCTTCCTATGTATAATTTTGGAATATTAAATTTCACATTTAATAAAAACTGTCCATCAGAAAGACTAAATCTAGTTTAATAATTTAACCAATAATATAACATAAATGCATAAGGACATGAAACAATTAATGCACTACAGAGTACAGGGTATTGAGCAAGAATGTTTTTTGTCAGTAAATTGTGCCAGCTTTTTAGTTTCCATTGTTTTGTGAGTTTCAGTGGGTAACTTAAACTTTCTGAATATATTCTCTGGTTTTTAAGATATGGGTATATATTGTGCAGCCTCACAGTATTGCTAGAGATACAACAATGTACATGATGCTCTTTACAAACTGCCTATTAAAGTGTAATATACATATTGGTTATTTCTACTAGGGAAGGATGGAAGAAGGCAAGCTGCTATATTAGGGAGAAAGTAATCATTATCAAAATGACCCCTGCAGGAGGCAATGATTGGTGAGTTATATGGTGAGGGAGAGCCCAATCAAAGTTACTAATTACCCCAAAGTTCACTTGAAAGAAGAAAAGCAGCAATTTTATTTTTAGTTTTGAATATTCCACACACATGTAAAAATGTATCTCACCTTTCAATTCCTCCTCTCTGCTCCAACACATCTCTCTACCAACTTTTTCGTATCTCTTTAAAAATCTGTTTTTTTTTAATAACTTTCTGATTCCAGTTAATAATGCTCATGCGTTCATAGCTGAATAGTCAATGGTGCATGGACCATTCTCCCAAAGTGACTCTTCCTCTTCCAATAACCATCAACTTCAAGTAGCACTTTAGCAAGGTGTGGGGATTTGGGAACACTTCCTTCACCATCTACTGCATTGAACTACTGAAAATATGGTAACCACAGCTTCAGTGAATTCATGTGTGTAATATCATGCCATGCCCAGAAGATAGCATGTGACAGCACTTCCCTCATCTTCTATCTTTCAAATTCTTCCCAGACCCTCCTTAGCTTCTCTAAGTACAGGGTATTGATACAGACATCTCATTTCACAATAATATATTTTCAGCAATCTGAACAGTAACATGTCTCTGCATTAACCACCACCAATTGTAGTAAGAAACTTCTCTGATTAATGTAGGGTAATGCAAGTCCATGGGGATAGTTAGAAGGCAATTTTACAACCTGTTTATTTAGCAAAATATTAATAGGCCCTATAATTTCCAGAACCATGACTGTTGATCATAATTACAATATCAGGCATAAACTTCTTCATGTGAAAAATTTCTCAAATCTAATAAAGAGAGTAGTTGGTAAACATACAAACCTTATTACCATTATTGCATCACTGAGAACACATTGCCTTGCAGTTAGGTATTGTATCATGCAAGGCTCATAGCTGAGTAAGGCTACTGATATGGATTTTTTTTCTTTCTTTACAAAAACCTCAATATCAGATTTCAGCATTACAAAAGCAAGCCAGCACGAGTTCTCTGATCAATTCAGGTTGGTTTCTCTATGCCCTTCAGTTAAAGTATTCAGATTTTTCAGCATAGGTCCTTACCAACTAGCTACTATGAGTAGTAACCTAGAACAATGGCACTAGCCTCTATTGTGTTGGGTGATTCTGGAATCTTCCTAACGTATAGAAAGGTAACCTATACCTGAAATTGAGATTTTTTTATGTAATAACCCACATACTCTTTGAGAAGCCCTCTTCATCCATGAGGATTGCCTGTGTTTAATTTTTCTTTTTTAAATTTTATTTTCATTATCTTACAGTGTAGAGGAATCTACCTAAAGTAACTGCAGTAAAAATTCTTCCCATAAAAAATGGAAGCAGACGATGCCTTAAAGGTAAATGCATCACTGTATGTGTGCCTCTGTCTACTTATGCCTATGCTTATTCCAAGTCATGGACTCTAACTACAGGTTGTATTTATTTTCAAGACAGCTCCAAATCTCTGCCTGCCTAGGGAGATAGAAGGATCTCTATCTCTAGATAGATCTCTAGATAAACATTTTGAGAGTGCCAAGGATGACTATTTATTGTAACAGGCCAATGGATGTATATACTTAGATACCAGCTTTATATAGTCATTCCGCATATAAGAAAAGTAGTTTTAGAATCAACCTATACAAGGTTTTTCTTCAATTTTTAGCTGTGCTACTGTGCACAAGTCACTGTGAGTAAGAATGGCCCCCATCAGCTCATATATTTGAATTCTTGGTCTCCAGTTATTAGAACTGCTTGGGACAGATCAAGAGGTGTGGCCTTGTTGGAGAAGGTATATCTTGGGGTAGCACTTTGAGGTTTCAAAAGACTTTCATTATTTCTAGTATGCCCCTCTCTCTATCCCTACCTCCTAGTTATGGATCAAAATAGCACTCAGCTATTGCTGTCTCCAGGCCTGTGCTTTGGCATTATGTACTCTAAGCCTCTTAAACCATAAATCAGTTAAACGTTTTCTTTGTACGTTTCTTCATGCTGTTTTTATCACAGCAATGTAAAAGCAACTAAGACTCTGGCTTTCTCTAAAACTTCATTTGCAAAATTCATCGAATAATAGCAATTTCAAAATGTTTTTGTAAATATTCATGAACCAGTATAAGCAGAAGTCCTCAATTCAACCATGATCAAGAAGGCTTGTAAAATTGGTGGATTTTCTGTTTGTTTATTCCTGATTGTCTACCACTCTGACCTCTTCAGGTCACTTGCACTACATCCAAAGCAATGAGTAAGCAGACCCATGCTGAGTTAGTTCATCTGAGGATGTTGTATTGATTCTGAACTGTAGATCTGTTCCAACTAAGGGCAGTAAAAAACATGATGCAGATTCATAGGAAGAGATTACCCTTTGCTTAGGATATTTTATTGGTATGTAGAATTTGGGATGATTTAACAAGAATCAGTATTAAGAAGAACTAAAAAGAGATGTGGGATCTTAGGGTTTATTTAATTATCATCTCTTCCTTAGAAATGTTAAATGCATATTTGGTCTCCAACTGTAAGCCTGAGAACCATGGTAGTAGTTGCCTAATATGGTCATGAATCTGCCTTTATGAGATTCATGATACAGAGTTTCAAGAATGCTAAATGATCTAGAATTCTCCATGAATATATCTAAGAAATTTTTAAAAGTATCTCAGTATGTTCAAAGAATTTTATTGTTCCTGACATTTTTTCACTTATCCACAAAGCTGCAGATATGTACGAAGAAGCTTTATGTTGTTGAACTGGATAGGAATATCATGGCAAGCATTCAGTATAGTAAATTATTATCAGCTAAAAGCATATCCTCTCATGCTGGGATAGTTTTGTAAATGAAGTTTCATTGGAGCATAGCCACATCAAGTTGTGTACATATGGTCTGTGGCTTCTTTTGTATAGCAGAATTGAATAGTTGGAACAGAGATCTTAAGGCTCACTCTGTAAAGTATTTACTATCTAGCTTTGTAATAGAAAGTTTCCCAATCTTCTGCTCTAACGCTTTTTGCATAGAAAAGCACTGACAAGTCTCATATCCAACAAATCTTTGGTTTTTTAATTCAGAACTTCTGGTCAGGCTAGTCCAAGAATGAACTCAATGATGCCTACTTTTTGGTATTCATGCCCTTGTGTAATAATCTCCCATAAGTTTTGATGACAGAGATCTCCTTTTTTAATGAGGTCAGTAGAGAATGAAGACATGCCACTCTAGATCTTATGTCATACGGAGGCCGTGTTTTTCTCTGAGGCACTCCCTGTTTCTTTTCTGGTCTAGAATCACTAGATGCTATGTTGTAAATATGTGGAGGAAGCCTCTAGGGAACTCCATCTGGGAAAAGTCCAAGTCCTGAAGTAACCACATGTGGACAACAGAAAGTGGAGCTTCTTAGCCAGCCATGAGCTGTGTGAGGGAATTTGGAAAAAACTCTCTAGTCTCAGTTGAACCTGAGATGACTGAGGCAAGACTAGGAGCCTCAATGCTCCTCATGGGAAATCTGAGCCAGTGATATTCTGCTAGTTTCTAGCTAGGCCCTTGAGCACCAGAAAAGGAGAAACAAAAAGCATTTGTGACTTTAAATTGCTAAGCTTTGACTAAGAGATAAAGCAATTTTAATCAAACAGCATTTTTAAATGTGCATCCATTATAAAAAGCCATTTGTCTTAGTTCATTTTCCTTTGCTTTGAAAAGACACTGTAACCAAGGCAACTTATACAATAATCTATTTAAATGGGCGCTTGTTTACAGTTTCAGAAGGTGAGTCCATAACTATCATGTCAGGGAGCATGGCAACAGGCAGACAGGCATGGTGCTCAAACAGTACTAAGAGTTACTTATATTTCATTTATATTTTATCTGAAAGTATGTGTATGTGTGTTTGGGCGAGACAGAAACAGAGATACCAAATATGCCTGGCATGTTTACTCTTTGTGACATATCTCCTTCAACAAGACCTCATCTCCTAACCCTTCTCAACAAGTTTTATCAATCAGAGACCAAGCTTTTAAATATTCTAGCTTATAGGGGCTCTTCTTATTCAGACCACCACATTTTCCATTTCAACCATCATAGTTTTCTGCCATGAATCATACATTACCTTGTCTCAGATTGCCAGCCTTCATAGTTTAGACAGTGAAATGTTAAATAATTGCATCTTTCAAATTGAGGAAAAGAGAAAATTTATTTCTGTCTTGATCATGAATTAAAACTTCAGAGTTTGATTCATTGTCATTTATCTGATACAGTATTAGTAACTACATCAGATAAATGATTTCTTCAGATTAAGAGTCTACTTGATAAAGAATAATGAAAATTTTATTATGTAAAATCACCATAAATAACCAGTGTTATAGGAGGTAGTTGACAGTCTCCTTTCCTGTGAATTCTTTCTCCTGCTTCAGAAGCAATAATAATATAAAAGGGACATAGGGCTTGAAGCTATGGCATAATTCCTGCACTCATATCTAAAGACACAATCATACATTCCTGATGCTTGTTAGCTTTAGGAAATGCCTTGGGTCTGCAGAAACTTTCATTGCCCTATTCTTTGGTGAACTGCTGACTCACAATTTCTGAAAATTTGTTCTGTCAACTCATTGATCTCATGGGTTAGTGGTACACTTTTTCCTTGTATGTCATTACAAAATCTTTCTAGTTAGGTCAACTGACAGTACTCATCAGCACAAATGACAAGAAATTGCAACACAAAAATTTCAAAACTGTTTTTTTTTTTTTGTTATTCTCTATCTTCCATTGGAGCTAGACATTAAGCAAAATATTCAGCTCATTGATGACTTTAATGGATCTTTTATAGTATCTATTTGATAATCAGCATAGAAACTCATGTGAACTAGCAGTCCTGCCAGGAAGGGATGTTCACTCACACCTGACTGGGCCCCATGACAACTTAATGGAATTTGTGCATTGGAATTAAACAACAGTGAGTTTACATAGTATTTTCACTGTTTGTTGGTTATATGAAAGTGGGAGAAATCCCAGTAATATACAGCCTTGTTTCTTCATCAATGAAAAATTTAAAATCATAATTTAGGAGTTCAGAAATATTTACAGTACCCTAGGCATCGATAAATGATAGTTTCTTTTTTTTTGTTCTGTGCATCAGATTCTATCAGACCAGGACTGTATGGAGTCACTTCTGTGCATATAGCTTCTATCTTCTTGTTTTGTTACTTTCCTTCTGGTCTTTCTTTCTTCTTCTTTTTTAGACTAACATGGACTTTCTTTGATTGATGTAAATGGTAGAAACCTTGGTAATTTTTATGTTCATAACTAGCATGCTTAATGGGTAAAGAAAACTCTAGTTTTGAAGGTGTTCACCAGTCAGGAGATTAGGTAGAAGCAACTCAATTTACAGAAGAGTTTGGCAATGCTAATTTGTTGCCGGCTTTTGAGAATAAAGTTCTCTTGGGAATCATTCACATCCAATTATGCATGACTGCTTTTACAATACAAGGACAGTACCAAGTAACTGAAACAGAGACCATGTGGCCCATAAGCCCTAAGATACTTACCATCTAGCCTTTTCTAAAAAAAAAAAAAAAAAAAAAAAAAAAAATATTTGCTTGCTCATGATTCACCTTCTTGACCTCTGGAATCAATTCAGGAGACAGACCTTTAATGTCTAAACTGAAATATAAATTTCATATAAGTATATGAAACTTGAGAACAAAACAGAAACTATTGTTTTTTATCAGAACATGGAAAAGAACAGTTTTAGAATCTAAAAGTAAGATTCAACCCAAGTGAATCAGATAGGTATAAATTTAAGATTTGAAGTGAAAATACATACATTCATTTCATAGTTCCATGACTTTCAAAGGATAAGACTTTGAACAAATGACCTTCCTCTTGAATTGGTCCTTTAATCTATAAAATAATGATTTCAGTAATTCTTCCCTCAGAGAATTGTTTGCAAGAGTTAATGAGATAATATACTCCATAAACATTAAAGCTTTATACAAATGTTATTTTTGTGATTTAGATGTAGGCAGTCAAAATATGTTTGTTGGAACAATTAATATATGAATTACATCTCTAATATTGTTGGCAAATGTCCAAGCATGTCACCATGGAGCATGTTGATTGAAGAGTAGAGCATGAGATGATTCTTTCTTGCCTAAAGTCCCCATTACATTTTTGTTTGGATTCAAATGGTTTTCTTAGGCCTTTAAATTTCAGGCCAACTTCCAACATAGACATTTTATATCCCTGTAGACTATGCTCTGTAGGGCAAAGCATTGAAGTCATGAAATGCCACTGCACTTACCCCATCCTAAATCATGGGCAACAGAATTTATCTTCCATTGCTCTCCTCTGGGATTATTCTATCGCTGAGCCTGAAACCACCTTCCTATCTCAGAACCGATGAAAGCCATATTGAATACAATCTTTTCCAGTCTTTAGTCTTTTATGTCTGACAATATGTAAGCAGCTTAGAAAGACATCTCTGTTTCACACCTCTAGTTTCTTCTGGACTCAGTGAAGTAGCTACAATTACCATGTTGGGAAGTGGGAGTCATCCCTAGGAAGTCCCAGGAAGATTCCAGTGTTTCTGTTACAGGAATGGGTAAAAAGGAGAAATTGGGCAGTTAAAATGATGACAGGGAAGGAAATCTGTCTGCCTTCAGGAAATGGTGTGAATTTAAATGAAAAATTACTATTCTGAGAAGAAGCTGGCAGAATTCCCAGCTCTCCCTTTGTGTGAATGGCATTCAGTTCAGTTAGGTTTCTAGCCCATGATGTGCTCCAGCTGTGATGTGGACCTGCCATAGCAGTGATTTACTCTCTGCCACTTCTAATCCACACATTTTCAGGGATGGTGACAACACATTCTGGCATCTAATTTGCAGTGACTTTTGTCATTCTGACATAAAAGAAAAATCATAAAATTCAAAGTTCCCATGGTGAATATTCCATGTGTGTATGGAGTATAAAAGATCCACAGTGTCAAGGATATGATACCTAAGGAATATCTGTGCCTGGGGTCTGAGGTATGTAAGTCGTTCCTCTGCTTCACATTTAGTTCAAACACTACCTATGAGTAGCCATTTCAGATTAAAAAAACTTTGATATATGATTTACTAAGTAACAGGTAGTAAGTGTAAAACTGGGGAGAGAATCTAGGCCTATTCACAGTGTTTTCACACTAAGATGCCTGTCTCAGAAGTTCTGAGTTAATTTGAATGTTCTGTATATTTGCTTTTTATATCTCTTTCTGGTTTTCTGGTTCCTTCTTTATTTTTTCCTTTCATTTTAAAGAATTTTTTATTTATAATTATTAGGGTACACCTCTCAGCCTGCAATAAAGTACCTTTCTCTTGGTGGTATAGGGACTGGAGAATAAGAAAAATCACACTTTGGCTCACTCACCACCTAATCCCAGAGCCAAAACTTTATCACAGCAACTCATTCAAATAACTTAAACATTCTTACTGCACAAAGAACTCAACTACCAGAGCAAGGGTTTGGTCAGCTTTCTCTGTAGAGGGGCAAATATTAATTCTTTAATATTAATATTAATTTGTTGGCTATGCAGTATATAGTAATTACTCAGTAGCTCTGCTGAAGTAGGTGAGCAGCTGTGGACCATCCATATATAAAAGTGTGAGGCCATATCCAATAAAATCTTGTATCTAATATAATCATCAGGTCAAATTCAGATGGCGGGCTAACATTGGCCAACCTTTTTGCTATCTTGCCTTCAGCAACAAGCAACTGATTGTAGACATTTCTGTTATCTAGGACAGACAAGAAATATCAAGGACACTGCTGAAACAAATATCTGATTGTTGCTTGAGTAATTATCTGATTAGCAATAACACTATTAGTGTTCCTAGCTGTCTTGGATTTTGGCTTATGTAGCAAAAGGGATGAGCTGTTGATGATCCTTATCAGCCACAGCTAAACTGTGCTTGTGATGTAGGATCTGAAATTCATAGGGGATAGAGCAGCATGGTCAGAGTCAGAGCCTGACTTTAATCAGAACACTGGTTGAAGAAATATTAAAGACAGTGCAAAAGCAAGGATGGTGGTGATGGGCTTAGGATTCAATTTAAAGATAGAAATAAATCATTTTAACTCTCTACCTTGACACCAAAGTAAAATTTACCTATATAAGTAGTATGTCCTTTATTTTACATGTGTCCTAAGTAAGATAACATTCATTCATCCTTCTAATCACCCTCCCTTACTGTCTCACTGATCTATCATATCTTCATTTTCTCTAGTCATATTGTTTGATATAAGTCAGAGACTTCTGTTACAGGATCATGTCCTCCTTAGGCAGAGAAGTGATATGAGATTGGGAAGTTGATATACGGTGTATGGAGGAAGATAATATCTATCTGTCCGGAATGGTTCAGAATAGAGTACTGATCCACATCCAAAAACCTGGGAGAATGAATGATGATAACATGAACTCAATTCAAGATGGATTCTATTGAAATTCATTCATGAACAGCCAGAAATAAGCATAGTGGATAAATGCTGGTCTTATTCTCACTTGTGTCATAGGGAGCCCAGGAGTTATTGCAATTTGATCCTTTAGGGTCCGAAAACATAAAAAGTAAAGGCTTGTTGCCTTCTGTACCTTCAAATGTGGGAGATGGCTCTGTGAGTAAGACTTCATGTGTTCTCTATAAGACTAGCAGCTGCAATGTTCTCAATATTCTATTGTATCCTTTATCTGTAGTATAGAAAAATGAATAAAATATTTATTTTGTTCTTTAAGATATAAACTGTCTACCACAAAGTTCTAGATATTGAATGTTTAGTCCCCAGTTGTTAGGTATTATCAAGACATGACCAGATCATGAGAGATCTACTCAGTGCATGAATCCATAGACCAAAAATCATGATCAAATAGACTAAGAGGTGTTGAAAACTGGCATGTGGAACCTGATAGATTAGAGGAAGTAGATTAATGAGGGTATGCATTTGAATGATATCTTTTCCTGGCCTCTTTTTAATCTCTGTTTTATGGTTACCTAAGCATGAGGAGCCCCTCTGCCACATGTTCCTACCACCATGATGTCCTGCTTCACCAGAGGCCTGTAGCAATGGACGCAGATAATGAAATTCTTCTTCCTTCTCTTAAGTGAAAAATCTGCCTAATAAATTTATTTTGTCCTTTTGCTAAGTACAGCTTATTCATAATATATTTTATAACAAAGGCCAATATTGATTATTTGCACAGATAATAATATATGTAAAGGAATTTAGCAGTTTGAATGATTTTTATGTCCATTTTCTCCTTTTTCTATTCTGCACATCAATCTTACAAAATTGGGTGAAATAACTGGGATCAGAGCCATGGATGTCACACATCTCTCTAATGAGTTGATAGAGTCCATTAGATGCCAAACCCAAACTTCAAACTTAATTCCTATGTGGCTCGAAGATGCAATATCCACCATAGTCTTAAGTGTTTGAATCCCCAACAGGTTGAGCTGTTCGGAAAAGTTTTAGAACCTTGGAAAGGCAGAGCTTCCCTGGAAGTGCTATGTCATTGTGTCATTGTGTGGGAAGGCTGTGAGGGTTCAGCTGTCCTTCCAGTGTATAGATACAATGTGATCAGTCAGGAATCAACTTCCTGCCATCATACCTTCCCTACATGATAAACTGAAACTATAAACCAAAATAAACTCTGCCTTTCTTTAATTATTTGTGTCAGATATTTTGTCATAGCAACAAGATATGCAACTAATGATGTTCCCCAGTTCCAATTCCCAGTTTCAGAAATTGTGTGAATCCATCACAATAAATTCAGTTCTTTTATCTTCTCTAATGCAGCTATGAGGGAACCAAGAAATATCATTTTGTGTGATAATGCAGTTGGGGGAAATATAGAACTCTGTGGATCTGTAGTAAGAGGGAAATCAACTTCAGAGGGATTTTCTGTATTAGCTTTAGCCTTACAAATAGGAAGGACTTGTTAGTGGTCATAAATAAAGCTTAAGTATCTCTTGTTAATCCTCTAAGAAACTACAGGAGGAAGGTTTGATTTGGGAAAGTTTGAAATTCCTAAGGAGAGAATAATTTTGTAACCTTGAAGTAGATCTTCACAATTAGCAATAGGAAATGTCAGTTAAGGGCTTCAACACATACTCAATAATTACTCTATTTTCTGCTTATTATCAGGAAGAAGTAGTGGATACAAACTGAAATACATTTCAGATTTCTTTATGGCCTAGGTAATATTATCTAATTGGTTATCTTACTGAGTCCTCTCAAACATGAGGCTATTATTTTAGGTAGAGTACCACGACTCTCAGAGAGTAGATATAGTAGGATAGCTGAATGCTATAAAATAGCTGATGGGATAAAAACACATTCATATTCAGTGAGCAATAGATATAAGATCTGCCTCAATTACTTATATGCAATGCTATTTTCTTTGCTTGGAATATTTCACTTAACTACTGGGTTTACTTATATAGTCTAGATGGGATTCAGTGTCCTTTTTAGCCTTCTGTTGCTAAAGATAGTTACATATCTTCTTTTATTGCTCTATAGTTGTACAACATTTTGAATAGCTGGTTCTTGTATTATGTTCTGCCTTGTTCAATAGACCAGGTGCTCCCTAACATCTGCTACATACCTACAAGAGATAATTAGGATCCATATGCTATGGAAGTATGAAAAACCTCAATTCACTAATAGATCAAAGAATCCATGTGTATTGGCCTCAAACATAGTGCCTAATGAGTTACAGGTAGGATATTTATTCTTCCCTAGGGACCAGTTTTAAAGCATTTAAATGTCAAGGCTGAGAGAGATTTGAATGCCATCAATCCGGCATCATAGTATTACAAATGAAAAAAATGAAGTCATATCTCAAAGCCAGCATTCTCAAGACTTCAAACCTTACTAAGCTTCAGGATCATTAATCATCATTTCCCAAATCAGTACACAGGGAAAGATAGTCACAAGGTAACAGCAATTGAAATAAAAAAACCATGGTTTGTGTACAGAACATAAAAAGACATTACAAAACTAAAGTGCTTGAATGAATGAACCCATTTTCATTTCTAGAGGTGGACTCTGAGTATATGTCATACTAAAAATGAATTATCCACTCACTGTTGTTAGGAAACTCATGATGTGTCTGTGTATCCATTCTGGCAATGAGTAGGCTGTGATGATTTGTTGACTTCTATCCAATTAGCTTTAGTGGAAAAAAAGAAGGCTTCTCTATGTGGGCTTTGAAACTTTTACAGACCTACTTCCTTTGACAAGATATTAAACATCTCTGTCTCTTTGTTCCCAAAGATGAACAATGGGTCTACTGCTGTCTCTTGCTTTCTGCTTCTTTCAGAATATTTGAGGATCCAGTTTTCTCCTGCAGAAAACCATTTATACTACTACAATCAACATAATCTCATTGGGCAGGCATGTACATTTCCAAAGAGCTCATCAAAGCTGAGATGGGTCTTCTTGGGCTTAGCAAAAGAGAAAGGAATGAATAAAAACTCTTTTGATCTTTTTCAGGCATTTTAATGTTGTAGGGATATGATTATATTCCCCACAACCTGAAAACTAGATACAGGCAACTTATAGAAATATACATTTGGAATAAACTGGGATTTATCTTCTCTGAAGGCTTTCAATCTGTATATCTTTTTAAATTAAAATGTTTTTGCTTTGGAAATCACACTTTTACAAATATCAGTATTTGTGTTCACAAGGTAAAATTGGGCAGGATGAGGCTTGGAGGCTGGAGAACAGGGCCAACTGCCATCCTCATTTTACATCTGCACGTCTTTGCAAAGATAGGCCATGGATGGTCTAAGACTCAGGATGCTCATTTGTAAAATGGAGATAATAGTATTTATCCCAGAGTTTAAACTGTGAGAGAAAGTGCAACCAGAGTTATGGTTGTTTCATGGCTTGATTATATCTGGGTCAGAAATTTGAGGAATAAATTTTGGATGAGCCTGATAGTGAGAAAATAATTGCATTTGTATTTTGAGACATTGAAATAAGTTGATTTCTGAGAGTCCTTCAAACTCTAGTAATTATATAAAATTACTTTGTATGCAAAGCCTTAGACATTTATATGCACACATATTTTCCATATATGCATAGATATTATCTATATATATACATCACTTCCCTTAATTCCCATCTCACTTTGGGAATTTGCATATGTCATATCCATTCCCAGAGGAAAAAGCCAAGCCTGGCAGAGAGCAAACAGCATACAAGGTCACAAGCTGAAAAATAGACATGAGATATGATGGTGACCTAGGCACATCTCAAGGTCCCTCAAGAACTTAATATGTGGTATTGTCATCTCAAAAGCAAAACCATAATAAAAGGAAGAGGCACTCTGGGGACATTCCAAAGTCACTGAAGTCCATATGTCATGCCCTTATAGTGATTACAGCAATGTCTTCTAAATCCAAGACTGTGAAATCTAGAAAAACACAGACACAAATGTAGATAAGCAACTCATAGTCTCTTCCATTTATTTCATTTAAAACAATAAGTAACTACAAAATTTTCTATGAGTATCTCTGTGAAGGGTAGCATCACTCTCCTTTATCTGGTACCCACTGGGGCTTTATAAATCCTACTTCAGCTGTCCTTATACATCACCCACCTTTTGATTCCAGAACCTTTTTTTCCTTTATCTTCCTTTTTTATTTAATTAAAAGTAATTTTTAATAAAACATAGAAAGTGTTTATAAATACAAAACAAGACGATAGGCACCATCTATTCCATATCCATAAATTACATAAATTACAAAGTCAATGACAACAACCACTCTTTGACCCTAGGACTGTCAAAGAGAGTCACTTATTTTTTTATTTGCTTACATTAAATTTTGCTGAATGTCTATTGTCATCATTCCCTCAAGTTACCCTGCTGTGTTTGTAGGTAAAACTATAAATTAGATTGCTTTATTTCTCTTTATTCTCTACTGTGGTGTTTTACTCACCAGCCTCTTTCCAATTATATCAATTTATTTTGGTTGCCTCAAATTTAATAATCTTTCTCCCGTCCTGTTTACTAAACCACTTCAACTTTTTGCAGAATGAGTAGGCACTCCTCAAGATCACTGTGTGTATTCACAGTGACCCATGGTCCCTTTCAACTGCTATGAAAACTATCCAGACATCTATGCATAACACTCTGAAGGAACTGAGTGATCCAGAACTCAGATCTGGTCTTCCAATTCTAAGTCAGTGCTCTTCCATCACAGTGCATATTTGATAAATATCCACTTAGTACCCACCTTGGATTTTTTTTCTTATTTTAATTTATTTAAAAGGTATTTTTTTTAATTTTACATACCAACCACAGTTCCCCTTCCTTCCCCTCCTCCTACTAGCCCCCAGCTTCTCCCCACCCTACTCCTCATCCACTTGTCAGAGAGGGTAAGGAATCTCACAGGGAGTCAATATAGTCTGCATATCAAGTTGAGGCAGGACTAAACCCCTCCACCATATGAAAGCTGAGCAAGGTATCCCTCTATGGGGAATAGGCTCCCAAAATGCACTAAAGAGAAATTCTGATCCCACTGCCAGAGGCCCCACAATCTGCCCAAGCCACACACTGACATCCACATTCAGAGTGCCTAGTTCAGTCCTATGCATGTTTCCACCTGTCAGTCCAGAGCCCATGAGCTCCCAGTAGCTCAATTGTCTCTGTGGGTTTCCCCATCATGATCTTGACCCCTTTGCTTATATAATCCCTCTCTACTCTCTTTGACTGGACTGGGAGTTTGGGCCAGAATTCTGTGCCTTTATAAAGTTTCTGTCACTTAACTTTTTCTCATTTATGCACTGTGTTTAATTCTTAGAAGTGGATGGCACAGTAGCAAATTCAGTGGAATTTTAGGAGACCAAATGCAGATGGATACTGGTTCCAAATAGTATCATAGTAAGAAAAGCTGAAGATCCAAGACATTCATGCTAAAGATTTTCCCACTTTTTATGACTTAAGAACGCTATTGCTTAAGGTCCACTAATGAGTGAGTACATCCCCTGCTTATTCTTCTGGGTTTGTGAGACCTCACTCAGGAGGATATTCTCCAAATCCATTCATTTGCTTGTGAATTTTAGGATACCCATTTTTTCTTACTGCTGCATAGTACTCCATTGTGTAGATGTACCACAGTTTGTTAATCCATTCCTCAGCTGAGGGACATCTAGGCTATTTCCAGGTTCTTGCTATCATGAATAATACAGAACCTTTTTTTAAAAAAAGATATAATTACACTTATGTATTTATTTTGTGGTGTTTGTGTGTAGGTGTATGAGTATTTGTGTTGTATATGTGTGTGTGTGTATTTATGAATGTGAGAATGTGAACCAGCCTATGACATGCCATAGGTGTAGATGTTCAAGAAAAACTTGCAGATGTCAGTTCTTCTTTCTACCATATGGATTGAGCTCAGGTGCTCAGGATTGGTTCAGAAACCTTTACTATCATCTTGCCAGCCATTTCAGACCTTCCTTACCTCTTGTCCTTGTAATCTCTTTATTACTTTAGCCTTGCCAGTGGCTGCACTACTTTAAAAAAAAAAGTCTCCCCTTCCTTCAACAGCTACTAACAGCCTATTGAATATTAGGAAGTGGTGATGCTTCATGAACTCTTCCTCTTACATGAAAGAATGTTGACTGGCACTATTATATGCCAGTGTTGTGCAGGTAATCCCAGCTGCTGTTAGTTACTGAGTGTGACAATCATACCACACCCAGGGGATAGCATTGATTTAGCTTCCTTGTTCTCATGAAGTAATTGGATGATAGAGGGCGTCTGTTCTTCACTGAAGAGAGAAGTTCTCCTTTCTCAGACGCTGCCCGTCCATTACTCCCATCACCTCATGCATTAATACAATATCCTTTCTCTACAACTGGTATCAGTAAGTAGTGCATTTCCCCCAGGCCAATAGCTGATTATTTGACTATCAGGTATACATGTAAACTACTGAAGCAGAGGTCCCTAATTTTCTTTACAGAAATTCAAGATTGGCTTTAGTTTGAAAGCTTTTTTATCCAAATGCCACATCAACAAAAATCAACCAGGTAAGAATTATGAGGGTGAGGCAGAAAAGGACTCCAAGGAAATTGGAGGAGCAGGAGACTGAAGAAATTAAAATATGTGCACTAATATTTTATTCACTTATCTGCAGTGAAAACTCTCTGCAAGTTATGTCATGTTATAGCAAAGCAACTTTGGCAATGAGATAGCTGTCACTTTTATAAAAAGAATGAAGATATCTTTAATCTCATTAGGATTGGGCTTTGTCCAAAGAGGGCTGCATACCTCCTGTCGTCTGAAAAAAAAATGTATAGGACAGAACCTATTTATAGATTACCGCAAGGCACTGGAAATGATTTTACAGTGAGAAGAAGAAAAAAAGAGTGTTTATTGACTACCTATATTTCTTTGAAGATAATGGTCTACTCTCCAAACTGGCATGCCTGTGAGTGTCGTTTCTAGACTTTCCACCTGTATAACCTAACATAACCTGCATGCATTGTGCAATCCTCACAAGGATTAAGAAACAGAGCCATAAAAGTTCTTAGAATGCTTTCCACCCCATGGTAGGTAGTATTGCCTATCCTTATGTCTTACTCTTTTGGGGCTGCGGATGCGGATATTTGGGACTGATGTCCTGAATAGGAGCACTATGCTAGAATTAGAATTCAACTTGAAAAATGCTTACAATTTGAAAATGCATATAGCAGACTGGTACAAAAAGAATTTTCTCTGTTTCCTGTGTCACTACTGTACATGTTGGGAAACAATTCTGGACCTGATACTGTGAGTTGTGCACTTTTAAATAATTACTGCAAATGCTATTAAGTTGGTTATTATTAGCTCTAATTCACAGATGAGGAAACTGAGACTTTCAATAGTTTGTACAAAATAAGAAAAGCTATGATGACATCCCTTGGGTTTGAGTGCATAGATTTTTATCTCTGTGATTACTATTCTTTCTGCTCCACTATTTCCTAGATAAGATGAGTCAATATATTTCTAGCATAATTTGATATTAATCCAAGTGGGCAGAAGAAATACCTAACTTGAGCAGTTTCAGCTATGTGAAAAAGCTATTCATTATCTGGGGAGGAGTCTGCTTCTGTACCCATTTGTCTCTTCCCTCTTGGAAAACTTTTCTCTCAGCACTACTGTCCATAAACAAGGGAGCCCAATCTGTGCATCCTCTGCAGTGATCTGAGACCACTGTCAGCCTCCAGTATGTGTGTGTGTGTGTGTGTGTGTGTGTGTACATGTATTTTCCTTTATCTAATTTGGTCTAAGTTTAGATTCACTTACTCAATAACTATTTCTTGATTCCTTTCAAGGACAAGCCAATGTATTAAGACCAAGAACACAAAGATAAATCTTGTCCTAAGGAAGTCTCCGTTAAACGTGACAGATTTACGTAACATTGCAACCCACTGAAGGAACAATAATGACAGGACAATTTGTAAGTTATGAGGAAAACACAAAATCAAGAATCAAGAGAGGTGGCTGTGATTCAGGGAGTGCAAGGATGCCTCCATGTTTCACTATGGGTTTGGACATTTGTCAAGTCTGCATCTAGGAAGGGACTGTAGAAGAATGTGAGACTGCAGATGTAGCTTATTCAATAAAACCAGAGTCAGGTGCAAGCACCAAGCAAGAGCTAACAAGAATGTGAATGAAAAGTAGGTTTATCTAAGGCTGCCCAAAGACAGGATAAGACCAGGAAAGGAATATGTGGACAACCTCACCATTTATTTGGCAGTTAGTAGAAAAAGATAAACACTGGCAGTGTGAAAATAAAATTACTTAAATGCCACAGCATTTGATACATCCTGATGATGTTCGCATTTAATTGATGAGTCAACAAGTCTATACAACTATCCCAGGCTTTGTGTCTCACCTCTTTTCTTTCCTCCATCTCCTTATATGGTTCCCTCAACTCAAATTTCACCTTTTCCACTATGATAGCCATCCAGTTGTGCCTGTTTCCCCTTACTTAATCCTTAGAAAGTTTTAAAAGGCAAGATCCACCAGGAACACGCTAAAAATATGACATGAATTCAGTGTATAATTTTTAAAAAGTTTAATAAGTAGTTTTAAAAAGTTTAATAAATAACTCTATTTAATTCAAAATAGAGTTTGTCATCTACATATTATTTTCTAGACACTTTATGTTTTATAGTTATTTCTTTTGGGTTGTAACCTTCAAAGAGCATAGACATAAAAAAGGAAAACAGTGCACGTGATAAGAATGGGAAGCAAAGAGTTAAAGATTGTAGGCAAGCAAGAGGGCTCAGCATTTGCCATCCAACCTGATGACCCAAGTTTAATCCCTGAGAACCACAAGGTAAAAAAAAGAAAAAGAAAAAGAAAAAAAAAAACCTTAAAAGTTTTCTTCTGACCACTACATGAATAGTGCAGATCATGTGCACAGCCCCTCTGAAAACAATAAATGAATAAGTAAGTAAATGTAACTTAAAAGAGGAGAGTTAAGAATTATTTTCCTTTTTTATATAAAGTTTGATATTGATTTTCAAAAAAAGTAAAAAAAATACATTTCAAAACAAAAAAACAAGCAAAAAACCTAAACAAAGTAACAAAAAAGAATTCTAGAGCATGAAGTACCCTGTTCATTGTAGCTATTGTGTTAATTTTATAAACTGAGGCTAGTACTTTCAAAATGAAGGTTACCATGATTGGTTGAATCATGTTTCTTCACATGTTTAAGTCCAAGTTCTTAGTGCCACAAGCCATACATTGGTTGGAACTAATGCCATTACAGATGACATACATCCACCAATAGGGTGACTTCCTTGTGTAGTCTTCACAGTTGCTGTTCTTACAAAAATAGTCAGATACAAAATCAAGCAATTGTGAATTAAAGAAATATGCTGTGAACAGACAGAAGGAGAAAATAAGTATGAAGAATCCCTGGATAGGAACCTGAAACTAGCCTCCATTTTCAGTCCCCAGAAGAAACCAGCCCCATAAACACAGTGACTTTTTTTTCTGGCAATCAAAATGATAAAATGATAAATTTATGTTGTTTAATTCCTATATTCTTTGGCACCTTTTTTAAATAGGGGTTTAAGAAACTAACACAAAAGTCAAAAATCTTTGATGTTAACTTTTGAATGGTATGTCTGTATGGCTGCCTTTCATGGGTACTGTTACATTTTCTTGGAGTCTTGTTGGGTTTATTACATCTTCATTTTGGAAAAGGGACTTCAGGTTACTGGGGCAGCTTTGTTTCCACAAGTAGCCACTAAAAGTTTGCAATCTCCTTGCGGATTCTTGGAGACTCTGATCCATGGCTGAAGGATGTGAGAATATGCTCTACCATTGCAATAATTTCGGAGGTAGACACCATACTCCAGACTTTTCTGCATTTCAGGATAAAGCTCCTTTTCACAGGGATTCACTTTCAATCCTCTCCTGAACATCTCCTATTCTTTTACAACAGATCACATGGTCTTAAATTCTTGTATCCATATCTGCTTCAGGGAACCTATACCTAACAACCTGCTGAGTATCCTTCTGCCCCCATCATCTCTAAAATTGAAGCAAAAATCAGTCTGTGATTGCTTCACTAGCAAAGAAAGTGGGTTTGGTAAATGCCCACCAAAGGAATGGTTAAAAGGTAGTATGGCAGTATGGCATTTCCTTTAGGGTCAAAGATATTTATATAAGGTAGAAAAGCACCACCAAAGAGGTGGTAAAGAGGATGCAGTAGAATTCCAATAAAACCTCAGCATCCTTAGAACACAAGAAGCCCCAAATTATTATTAACATCATGGCTATAGTTGCAAAAATAGTTCAAGAAAAATTAAAGCACATGGGGTTTATAGCTCTCATGCTCTGGTTCACAGTGCTCACATCTCTGCCTTCTCACTATGCTCCAAGAGTTAAGACAATGTGTAACTTGTATAAGGAAGTGACTTTTTCACCTGCAGAATTTGGCTCAGTGTTAGTTAAATGTGCTGGAATTTAAAATCCCCTCTTTTTTTCCTCCTTCTTTAAAATGTCTAAATGCTGTGTTGATAAATGTCACATAGAATAATGAATGTGATGGAATGTGCTAAGGATAATGGGAGTTACTTTCTAGTTCGCCTGAACCATGACTTGCCTACATTTAGAAAGAATAATGAATGTAATTTAATACAGCACCTTTGCAGAGAAGTGACTCAAAACACTTTCAAAGTGAATATTAAAATGCCAAATTATGCAATAAGGACACAGACTTAAGTAGATAATAATAGATCACATACAAAAATGACACAATGCAGCAGAAGGTGCATTTTAAAAGTATGCGTTATGTAGTTATTTGTAGAAGGATGAACAGAGAAGCTGACATGGCATGAGGAAAACAAAGGTCAGATAGAGATTAAACATGTTATCAATTGGAGCCAGCACAGGGGACCTGCAGAGGGCACAAATGGGTGCCAAAGTCCTGGGCAACAAGGTTGGATCCAATATTTATAATATGTATGGCTATAAACTATAGTAAATAAATCAGAAAGGACCGAGGGAAAAAAAGGAGTATTTATTTATTAAAGCTTCATTGATACAAGAGGGAAGATGCATCTGTTCTGTTCCTGGAAGGCTGGACTGCTTACATATGGTTTCACTCTGTGCGTTAGGTCCTCCATCCAGGGGCACAGGAGAAGGGGCCTGTACCAGAGATCTTAAACTGACACTTTGGGCATGCTCCAAATACTGGTGCCCAAAGGCCATAGGTATTTCCCAGAACTACAATGGGAAAAGGCTATGTCCAAAGGTCAAAAAGGAAATTCCTGTTCTCTGCTACAATGAACAAACTCATTCTAAATTTGAGCTTCAGGATCCCCCACATAATATATAGACTGTTTTGTGGAAACACTTTCGTTAATATCTCTCTTATTATCAAAGGGAAACAATAGCTTCAGAATCTTCTACACATTCTCCTGCTGCCTGTTTTATCATATACATCAGGGACATCACTATGTAAATCCATCACAATCTTCTCTCTATCCTGTGGAATGTAATCATGAATCACTTATAGAGCTTGAACAAAATAAAGCTTAGAGATCATCTGGTCCAAGAGTCTTATTTTCATACTTTAATATTTGGCAGCCCAATGATGTAAAGTGATTGGTTTGCAATCACACAATCATAGTCACTATTTTGCTTTGTGGTAAGGACTATGCTTATTACTACATGTGCATCATTTTATCCTTATAAACTTATTACATATCCTTACTTAGGACCAACAGACTGAGGTACATAGAAATAATTGGCAATAAGCCTCACGTGGGTTTTCATATCTAGCCTTGGCGGCTCCTGAACTAAGAGTCTCTGACTCTCCTCTTACCCTTCACTTCCATACTCTGTTTTGTTTTCACAGGGCCAGAAAGTTGATCAGGCCTTACTTTCCCAGAACTTATGTAAGTAAGCCATGCAATGTCCTTTTTTTCCCTAGCATTTTCCCCATCCCAGGAGAGATGGGAAACTGGGAGGATGCTGCTATTCAGCAATGACTTGTTTTGCTAAACATTAAAAACTTTTGCCTGGGATCTCTCCCAATCTCTTCTGCTGCTCTTTAACTCTGAGCCAAAGATCTGAGTCAGAAAAATTCCTATTTAAATCTATATCCTTAAGCAAGACTTAAAGATATTCTGAGTCTCAGTAGTTTAGATGAAATATAGAGTTATAATATTCATGGCAGGTAGTTTTCCTAAGTATCAGATGATAAACATGAAAATTCTTTGAAAACTAAAAGTGCTAAATATTACTCTCTTTTGATATGCCAAATAAAAGTTGAAACTGTGAGTATGTAACCCATAGCCTTTGAGTGAGATGTAACTGCTAGGAGACTAATTCTCTAAGCCGTGATCATTGTACTGAACTTGAGAAGCTCTGTAGGTATTTTTTTTTTTTAAAGCACAGAGGTAAACTAATGGTGACTATGCAATGATGACTAAGGAAATAATGACTGAGAACACAGAACCTTTCAGGTCACCAATATGATTAGAAGCCAACAAAGTCCTTGGCAGTAGCCTTTTCCAATAAATCAGATGTCGAAAGAAACAAAGACTCCTCCCCATGAACAAGAACAAAACCATCAAACTCTTCAAGATGGACTTGAAAGAGAAGTCTTTAAGATAGCATCCCCATATCTCACTCCTTTTGCATTCATTAAGGAGAAGAGCTAGCAAAGGGTAATGGAATTCCTTTGACCCAGGCAGTCAAGAGGATCATCTACCCAGAACGACCCAAAAAGACCCAGATAAGAGTCCCATTGTAAGTAGAAGTATGTCTTGTTAACCAACAAAGTGTAGTTTTCTAATGTGAGATGTGTATTTTAGTTGGACTGGAACCTAGGAACCTGATAGAAAACATAATAGTTTCTGACAACAACGAGGGTGGAACAGTATGCTACTAGAAATCCAAGAGAAACCAGTTTATTTGGAGTGTTATTTCTGTCTTAGAGCTTTCAGAGTTAAAAGATAATACCTACAACATATTGCTCTTCCTTGTTTTATCCAGGAAAAAAAAAGACTGAAGAGGTAGACAAAGGGAAACAATGTGGCCAGGGGAACAGTCACATGATCAAATCGTTGCTAGTGTCTTGTCACCTTTTTCAGTGCTTAGACATAAGAGCATGGCCACTCTGTCAACTACCTTGGACCCAATGTTCACTCCTGTCACGTGCTTGGCTTGCTATTTCTCCAGAACCAAGTCTAGGATAGAAAATGTAGGAAGCAAACAACGAAGGTCCATTTGTTGGTGCATCCTACCTTATGCAATCCTTACAACATCCCTGGGAATTTGTGATCCTTTTCTCTAAAATGAAGGAGTAAAGGAAGCCTGTCTATTGTCACACCCCGTAGGGCTGTGATTCTAATTATAAGCTGTTTGATCTCACATTGTAGGTGTTTCTGCCTATATCATGTGATCTTCCTCACCATATACCTCTTTTTTTTCTTTCTTTCTTTGGTAGCTCTTGTACTTGCTTACATGTTTATTTCCTCGGGGTCTTGTTGCAATCAAGTTGGTAGGGATGGATAATGATCTGGGAACTTACAAAGTCCCTAATCCCAGAAACTGAGAAGGTCCCCAGACCAAAGATCACAAGGCATCCATAGCTTTTGCAGGTCAGATTTGTCATGTACTAAGAAAAAAAAATGAAGCAAAATAAAGAAGAGACTGACTGGCCCAAAGAAGCATCATTTTCAATGAAGTACCCAAAGAAGACCCTCTTGAGGGTACACTATTTGAATATGCACTGAAAATTGTGAAGACCAGGAATAAAAAAGAAAAGCTAGGCAAAGGCCTGGGATTGGCCTTGAGAAGAGAAACACAATTCAAGACTTGCTGGTGGAGTTAATATGATGTATTGATAAGAACACATGGGTGAACATCAATCCTGCTGGTAAGAGGTAGATACTGAGCCAATGACTAGCTATCTCACATAAATACATTCACTCCAATTCTCTGTATCTCAGTTTTTGCTTCTGTAATAGGGTACTGATGAGAGTACTCACTTCTGGAGTTATGAGAGGAGTTTCAGCTGAAAACAGTACCTGCCACACAATCAACAACTATCCACCGTTTCCCTTTACTTCAGAGCTAATATCGTATTGATTCTGTTTTATACTTTTTTTTCTCCTTTGACAAATAACAGGAGCTTTTTATATACTCACTTCTTCAATAAAATGTGAGGAAGGCCAATAAAATAAAATCAGTAAAACGGGAAGCTGTTCTGACTGACTCAAGAGAGTAGCAGGCAACCACACCATCTGGTCAACTTCACTGGTGCCCCATGGTGGTACCTAGAAGGCCCTGGGCTTTAGCACTCACACTTAACTTTCCATTGAGCACTCAAAACAGAAAGATTCACATCAAATGAGGACTAGATACACTGTTGTTAAAAAAAATTAAAAATGTCAAAGCAGATCATCATGGCTCTTTCCCTTTTTTCTCTTCTTCCTTTCTCTCTCTTTCTTTTTCTTTCCTTCCTTGGAGACTAGGATGCACTACACATAGCCAACCTTCTTGAGTTGGTTGCTGGGGCTTGTTTATTTAGCTTCAGGCTTAGTCACAAGTTCAGAACATTTTGTGGGTTTTACTGGAACTTGGTATCATGGCTCATCCCAACTCAGATCACTTTGGCTGAAGCTGCCAGTGGCTTCCCCTGGGACACTGGCTCAGAGTCTCAGGCTTCACACACAAGAGAAAATAGATCTTAAATTTCTATTAACCTCCAGGAATGGCCTTTGTGTCTATCTCCAAAGGACTAGAGCTGCTGAATTAGGAACCTGAGGAGGTGCTTTGGTTCATGTTTGGTTCCCTAGGGATCCCTTCTATTTCCTAGACTGTCTGTCACACTTTGTTTCTTGATGTACTGATACCACCCAGAAATGAAAAATGTTATGATGTTATTCCTCTTATGTACCTTGCAAGCTGCTGTGAGAATTGGGTGTGGTTAGTACAAATAGTGTTTTTGTTGTTGAGGGTTTGATGGTTTCTGACTATTTACGTCACTTTATCTCCCTGTAGCACATGCCAACATCTCATCTTTTTGGAGTTTCTGAGCTCCAACTTACATGTACAAAGACACTTCTGTTGTATGTTTGCTTACATGTAAATGGAGCATGAACACTTTCATACACAGAACCTGGTATGATCCTGTCAGCAATGCTGGGGTGGGGGGATCATATCTCTCCCTTTAGAAGAGTAAAATGAGATCTAAAGTCATTTAATAAGTCACATGAGCTCACATTGTAGATGGGCATAAGAGCATCCTCAGAGCAAAGTCAGGTCGATCCCTAGTACTTTTTTCTTTTCACTGAACTCTGCTTTAAATGTGAAAGTCCAAAGACCAGAACAATTGCATCTCTCATGAAAGTTTTGCATTCTTGATACTTAAAGTTTACTAATCCAGTTGAGTTTTTAGATTCAATAAGAGAAAGAGAGACCAACAGAGAAAGAGATACAGAATAGGGTGGGGAGAGACTGAATCGTAATTGGATGCGTAATGGGTATATTTGTGTAAATGTGTAGAGAAATAGGCAGAAAGGTAAATTAAATTTCTTTTTGATCTGCCTTTCATTTCCACAGCTGCCAAATGAAAACGTTTGTAGAGAGCATCTCTAGCTGCCTTGCCAACTTGTCCTCCTGAATCTCTATGCTGTGAAGAGAAGGGCAATGCTCTCTTACTTTCTGTCACTTATGTTCATTCTTAAAGACCTTTATTTATCCCAAAGTCAAATCAGAGAGAAAATCTGGTGGGGCAACTGTGAAATGGGCCTGCCTTTTGATGAACACACTAACAGGACAGGATGTGGGCCTAGAAGGAAGCTGTTTTGTTTTGAACAAGCTTCCTGGGATGTATTTATTTTGTGGTTGGGTTGAGATAATTTAGCATCACTCGTTATAAATTGTCCCAAATTCCAATGGTAGAAACATAATGGTATGAGATGTCTGGTTAGATCAGAAATAATTATGAAAAGATGAGGCTAAATTCACCATGATTCAGAGGTAGTATTTGGGAAAAAGCAGTGTTTGGGATCAAAACATGTGGACTACTGTCTCAGAAGAATGTGGACATCAAGAAGCAAGCACAGTTGAAGTTTCCAGAAGCACCCACTTTGTTTTTAAACTCTGTGTGCAGAATTAAGGTATTGCAATAACGAAAGAAAGGAGGCGCAGTCAAAGTTTCAAGAAGAAAATCCAGGGAACAAAGGCTTCCATTGTGCCAAGGATATTCATTGTGAAGGTTGAGCAGAAACTGTCTGTCACATATGATTCAGGGAAGTATGGTTTCATAGCCTACATCAATGCAGATTTGGACAATTTATGCTAATTTCTTACCCAGCGTCTTAAAGAAATCAATTTTCCCATAAACTAGAATCAATGCTGGAAGGGGCTTTAGAAACTGCTACACCTAACTTACCTTACAATGAAAAGGAACTTTATTTTAAAAAACATAAAATAGGGAGTATTTTCACTATTTTTCAAATCTTTAAATTTTTTGAAGACCAATGATTAAGGTCACACTATAGAGCAAGACAAAAGGGCTTAGAATGTCAACTATAGTATTTATTCATTTTATGGCCTTGGGGGAGGAAACATAACTTTATGAACTTTAGTTACTTTAAAAGAAATTGGAAGTTTTCTTACTTTATAAGGAATGTTGTTGAAACTAAATAAGATGTTTATAAAGTTGTTAACACAGGCCTGGCACAAAGAAAGTGTTCAATAAATGTTCACTTTTAGTATGTTTTATATAAATGTATCTCATCTTAATTCTGTGAGCAACCTATTATGTAGTCATTATTATTTCTACTTTATGCATAAATAGATTGAGCCTAAGAGAACTTAAACTATGTTGATTATTGTAACAAAATTAATGGATAGCAGAGCTGAGAAATACACTTAGGTGGATCAAGCTGCCACACTGGATTGTTTTCAATTAAATCATGATGACTTCATGTTGAAAAAAAACTATGCCTTTTCAGCAACAGAGAATTGGTATAATATAGATCTTAATCATGTGAGCCAACACTGTCCCTGAAGCATTATGAAAATTAAGTGAGATAATAATTATGAGCACTTTGTACATGGGGCACATAGTAGTCACTTGTATGGGCATAGAAAAAGTATTGGATAAATGGTAACTAAATAATTGATGGCATTTACTTTGCATATGTGGAGCAACACAAATAATGTTTGCTCCCAGTTCAGCACTGTAGATGCGACAGGATGACCCTGTGTGCTCTTCCCATTGTTTCTCCCCTTTCTCATCTTCTTCTACCTCCTCATCACGTCTTCAGACACAGGTCATGTGGATACTGCAAAATCAGAGTTCCCCAGACCCTGGTCACCTAGATTCATTTACATTTCCCAAACATCTCAAGAGATACTACCTTGATTTTCTGTTGTCTTTCAAGAAGAAGGAACTCAAGGTATGGCTAAGGAACTTAACTTGTGTGAGGCTCACAGTGTGAAAAGGTCTGGTAAGCCTGTGTATTTGGATTGTAAACTGAGTACAGCACACATGCAATGGGAAGTGGTTTTTCAGATCCCCTACAAGAGCTGCCTCCTCCAAATATTTGTGCTTAATAAAGTATAAATCTCCTTTTATTATTCAACATTAGTTACCTATCCTGCAACCTGTCAACCCAAGCTGCTCCTTTTCTTCCCATTTTAAGTTCAATAACCTATGATTATAGGCCAGTAGCAGAGCATTCTTTATGGAAGTGATAATACTCGCTAGTGAGTATCAAGCAATCACCTCTAAGATTTCAGCACATGACAAGCATGAGGGTGTCAGAGAGAAGCCAGAGTATATCCCAAGCCAGAGATACTCCTTCCCTAGGGCTTGAATCCCAACCAAGGCCCACATGCTTTTGCTCATAAAACTATATTATCTCCATGTTGAAAAGACTGCTTTTTTGAAGTCTGCAATGTGTAGGTCTTGAGTAAACTGTTAAGAAGTTTTTCATTTATTTGCATACATATAGAAAGCTTTCTGATAGTCCTGATTGACATTTATGAAGATATTTCAATCTGCTTTTATTCTGTCCTTTGTGCTATATACCAGACATTGTGATAAGATATTTTTATAAACAATTTTATTTCTTCTACATAAAACTCTTAGGAGATAGGTATTGATTAGTGCTTTTTTGTGAGAAATCTGGAACACTGAATATTTTTTTCTAAGAAGTCCTACAAGCCAAAAGAAAGATAGAACTTTGAATACTTGTGCCCAATTGGCTAATACAATTCAAATATGGAAGAAACTCATTGTCTTCTAGACAATATAGAGGTATGGATAGATAAACAGATAAGAACAATATATCTTAAAGTAGAAATTTAATTTTAAAATCATGTAAAACAAAGTACTCCAGTGAATCTTTATGTAAAATGTATTTGTACATGTAAATGTTAAAATAAACATTTTAAGTTATGTAGTCAAGTTTTTAAAAAGCTGCATCCAAATATTAATATTAAGGTGAAATTTAAATTGCCCATGAACTGATGAGTTAACAAATTGTGGTACATCTACACAATGGAGTATTACTCAGCAGTTAAAAAAAAATGATATCCTAAAATTTGCAGGCAAGTGGATGAATTTAGAGAATATCCTCCTGAGTGAGGTCTCACAAACCCAGAAGGCTAAGCAGGGGATGTACTCACTCATTAGTAGACTTTAAGCAACAAGATTCTTTTTTTCATTGAAAGAGGATGGGTGAATAAAGTGATTTAAAACACACAGAGAGAGATAAGAACAAAACAAAACAAAATAAAACAAAACTTCTGGTTTGTCTGTAGAAGAGTTGCTTGGCAGAAATTTGTGGTGGTCATAGTGCATTCATGGGCATTAGCTGTGACCTACTGTGCTTTCTTTATCTGTTGCTGAGCCTAACCTGGCTTGAGAAGCTTTAGATTTTGTATTTTATGCTTCATCTATTTTAGAGAAAAGAGAAGTTTTATTACTGTATGGGTTTTTTGTTATCTATTCTGAATGTTTTGCTTTTTATATAATGTTTGATATTGATTTTCAAAAACAATTAAAAAATAGAGTTTTAAAATAATAAAAGTCTTAACAGGGAATACAATAATATTTAAAAGCCAGGTAGTAATGGAAAGTGCACAGAGTGTCTGAAGACTGTATGTTATTTTATTTTCTTTGAATTTTTTGACTGCTGAGGAAGAAGCAATGGCTGCTCACAGAAACTGGCTTAAATCTTCTAGATTAAACCAACCTGTATATTTTAAAAAATAATTAGATTTCAAATTTAAATCAAAGGTGTGTTGTCTTGGGGGAGAGGCTATGCTTTTATTTCTACAGGAAATGAGAAGCTGTGGATTTATTCCAGTTTTTTAAAAAATCAGATTTGATCAAGGAAGGTCTCTTGAAAATCTTGACAATGAAACATGTCTGCTTCTGGCAGCACCAATCTACTTTAATGAACATAAAAATAAAAAACATAAAAATACGCTTCCATATAGAGTTTTTTTTAAAAAATGTTTCCTCTGTGCCTATGTGGCCTTGCTTCAATTATGGACATACACTTTCAAAATTGAACCAGTAGGGTGCAAAAAAACCAAAACAAACAAAACAAAACAAAAACTTCCAAACTCTGTCAGGACAAAATAGGACAGTCCTTCAAAATTTCATGCTTCTTAATGTCTGTCACATATATCAGGCCTGTAGACCGTAGTTGGATGCTGCAATGTCACAGAAGAACCTAGGGTGACTGTCCAGGCATCCTGGTATCCCTGTTATTAGGTAACATTTTACCCTTCTGTGGTTTTCAATGGAGCTGAGGAATACATAGTTGTAATTACAATTTTCCCTAGTTATAGTAAAAAGGTAAATTTGATGTAAAACCTTTCTCTTTATTAGAGATAATAGAATATTTTCTCTAATTTGCCAAATACAAAATTGAATATTGAAATAATACTGAATATTGCAACTGTGATTCTTACTTGGTAATTGTTTTTGTTGTATATAACTTTACTATGTTAAAGATAAAACTTTTCTTTTTTATTTAGGCAAAATGTGAAAAATGCTATAGAATATTCCTTTACACTGAGTGAGTATATGTCACTGTGATTGGCTTCATAACAAAGCTCACTGGTCAACAGCTGAAGAGACTATGGTTAGGCAGTAGAGTCAGATATATTTAGATAGATGGTCTTCAAACACTTCAAAGGTTTATAGAATATGACATTTAATATTTTAATAACCAAAATATATTATACTCTTCTGGAGATACCAGTAGATGAAGGGGAAACAGGATGTGTGAAAAATGAGGTAATAAGTCACGAGTCACATGGCAGTGGGTAGATAAGAAATATAAGTTAAAGTATAAGAGTTAGCTAATGATAAGACTGAGCTATCGACTGAGCTTAATACTTAATATTAAGACTCAATGTGGTTATTTGGAAGTGGGCTTTTGGGATAGAAAAATTCTCCTTACAATAGACACCATCAAAACAAACCTTCAGAAATATCCACACAGAGGAAAAACTACATGGAAATCAGATATCCTGAAATACAGTGTAACATGCCAGAAAAGGAAAAAATAAATCTGAGCGTTCACTCACACATGTATTTGTTCAAGAGGAATGGTGACTAACACTTATATATCCCAGATCATTTACTCTAACACTACAGTAGATTCTTGACATATGCCTTATTTAATTCTCGTGGCATCCATTTAGGTTTTATAGAACCATACACAGAGTATGCACTCAGTTTCTTGAGTGATGGCACTTAGAAAAATGAATAGATACAAAATCTACACTGTTTTCATTTTTTGCTACTCTCCATGAACTGAACATCAGTTGAGTGTGTCTCATGGGCCAAGAGGATAGAAAGCAAGTGGTGAAGTACTAGGAATAGCATTGGCAGGTGGTGTTCCATTGATGGTGAGCATCTGTTTTTCCACTATGGCATGCAGACATTTTACAAGCCTCAGCTGATATTTCCTACACAGTCTGGATCACGAGGAGAATGATAAATATAACCTGTGCCTCTAATTTATATTGCTCTTATAGAATAAACACTGACAAAAAACAACTGAGCGGATTAAGAATTTATTTTAGCTCATGATTCCAGGATACAGTCCATCATGGCCAGAAAGTCAAAGCAACAGGAACTCAAAACAACTAGTAACATCACATCATGATTAAGAAGAAAGAGAAACGATTGCATGCATACTGCTTTCTTGTTGGCATGTGTTCAGGTGGCTTGCTCCTCTCAAATAGCCCAGTACCACAAGCTCACAGAATGGTGACACCCAAAGTAGGCTGTATCTTCTAGCATCATTAGAGAAAATCAAGACGATCCCAAAAGACATGCCACAAGGCAATATAATCTAGTCAATTCTTCACTGTAACTCTCTTCCTAAGTAATTCTAGGACATGTCAAGTTGATAAAGCTAACCATTACACCTGGGTATCCACAGAGTCTCTGTCTTGAAGAAACCAATGAAAGACAGGTTTTGGAGAATGATATTAATTGCCAAAAGTGAACATGGGATAATGGTTCCATTATAATATAAGATATTTAATTAATAACAGTTTAAAGTATTTAACCATGTTGCCAGAGAAGTGGTAATAACCTAGAAAAGACACTCGATTTATAGCAATATACATCGGAATTTATTTTGGTTCTTGGTAATGAGACTAAAGAAGAAATAAATGCAGATTCTATAGGAGAAAGTATTACAGGTATTGTCACAGCCAATAAAACCTAAGGAATAGAAATGTTGATTTCTAGTTCCTTCCTCTATACTTATTCTGTTAAAAAGGAGCACTCATAAGGCTTAGTATATTAAGGCTAGAGATAGATGAATAAAGCATTTCCTAGAAGAAAACCAATGCTTGGAAATTGTCGACTCCGGTTGTTTTGAGGCAGGCTCATAAGGAGCAAGACATATTCATAATGATTGCACAACTTAACACAAATAAGTAAGAAAAAGGGAAAGAATCTGGGAGATAGATTTAAGGCAGAAGAGGGTCTGTTTGCTTTGGAGTGTGAGAGTGTAATATTAACACATACTTATACTTACAGTATACTTAGTTACCAGGCTCAGGGATGTGGAGAAGGAACTGGGAGCTCAGAACATTCAGGGTCCTGCAGCTTTCAGAGGCAATTACAGGCTTGCAGCCTTGCTTTTGGAGTCAAGTGATGAGGTTATTCATAGTCTACTGCTTAATGACATTTGTATTCTCTCTGTCCAAAACAACTAAATTTTAGTAGAGTGAAGATGGTGGTGATACCAACACATATTGCTTCAGTTCTTAAGAGGTTTGATAATACATTTTAAAGATATTTACATAAAATGTGGCACATATTAAGATAATTGTTGGAGTACTAATAGCAATAATGCAAATGTAAATAACTTTAAATAGTAATATAAACATTGGAAGTGGCCAGTTAACTCAGAAGTTCACATGGAAGCATCATCTTGAGCAGTCATTGCTATGGGAAGAGAACTCCAAACAGGGGATTGCAATTGGACAAAAGTGGGCAAAGGAATCAGTTACAAAACAGAGATGGCCAAATATGTCTAATAAAGGAGGGAAAGGGAGCTTCCAAGAACCTGTAGTGAATAAACTATGCTGTCAAAATCTCAAAGTATGACTGATGTAAATGTGGAGTAAGTTTCAGAATAGCAGTTTGGGTTCATAAACACAGATAGAAATTCAGTGATAGATAGTCTGAGCAGGCTATACATTGAAAAGAATATTATGTAAATTATAAAGAAAACAAGTTATTCAGACAAAAGAATCATCTAGAGAAATGGTAGTATGGCATCATACACACATTCAGACCTAGGCAATATAACCATCTGAGCCAGCAGCTTTCTGACCAGGGAGAGCTGTACCTGATGTCCCTGAGCATACAATCAGTCATCCAGCTTTCCTTGTAGATACATGGCAATGAGATGTCAGCTGAAGGTGATGTGACACTCTACTCCTTGGCCTGTGACTTCCCATACCACCCCATACCTCATATTATTTCTTCTCCACTACCCTCAAACCAATACAAGGTCTCTAGTAACCCAGGGTGATCTTAAACTCAATAGGTAGTCAAGGATGATGACCTTAATTCTCTTTCTCCTGGGGTTACAGAAATACACTCCCACATCAGATACATACGGTACTAGGGATCAAACAATGTCATTAGAGATTTTGGAACACTCAATCTTAAATGTGATGTCTTTACCAAAACCTTCTTCTCGGGGTCCAGCGAGCTATATATACGAGGTGAAAAGATTGTAAGATTCAGCAGGAATGGATGACACCAAACAGTGCGTTCCGGACACACAGGACTGAGGCACATGCAAACTCACAGAGACTGTAGCAGCATGCACAGGTCGAACCAAGATGGAGTTCCAGGACTGAAAGGGCAAGTAGAAAGAGTCCCCATTCCTGACTCGAATCTATCTTCAATTGTCAACTGTTTGCAGTGGAGAAAAGTCTATTTTCTTTTCACTAAATACATAAACCTCACTTGTGCCCAAAGTCATGGCCAGAACAAAGTGAACTCAGTGGTATTTTTGGAGACTTTTCCCCCATAATGTTTTGTTTGCACTCTCCTCTTGTTACTTCTCTTTGGCTTCAAATTTTGTGTTTTCATAGGCTGTGTGTATGTGTCTGCATCTGCATGTGTATGTGTTTCTTGTGTTTGTTTATTTTCTCTATTTTTTTCCTTTCTAAAGAGCAAGAAAAGAAAGATATGCACTTGGATGAGTGAGGATATTGTAAGAGATGAGGGAGAGGAAACTTTGAACAGAATATATCATATGATAAAAGATTTATTTCAATTAATGAAAAGAGGACTTCATGCACACCAAGCAAACATTTACCAAACGAGCTACAACCCTAGATCCTTCAGCACTCTTGGTCTCTCCCATCTAAGTGGAAGTATCTACAGATCCATGTGGTGGATCCCTTTACTGACTGATTATAGGCCATTCTACCCTAACTGCCAAGGTAAATGGGTGAAAAAAAGAATGTTTAAAAATTAGACACTAATGTTTAAAAGACGATGGACAGTTAATGACTCTGTCAATGATAAAATAGAATTTATTGTCAATGGCCCCCTTAATATCACATAATAGTTGCTGGTCTTTCGTTTTAAGAGAGTCAAATTCTTTCTTCAATGCTAGCCATGTGGTGTGTGTAGCACATCTCAGAAGGATCCTGAGGTATTAGGTGATTGCTGGCTGACTAATTTGAACCATTTCTGGCAATTTTCCCTTTATTCTGTGAATAGATCAATATTGTATATGGAGTATATGAGATATGGAGAGGAGCCCTCTAGAGTTTCTGCGAAACTTTTTTTATACTGAAAAGGTGACTCAAAAACACTCATTTCTTTTGCAGAATGTGCTTATTAATATGTAAGAATGTGCTACTTGCATGCACCTTACATTTTTTGCCCACTAAGAGATAAATTGAAGGCAAAAGCTGAATGAGTGTGGCAGAATGCCAAAGGCATGGTGCCAATCTTTGGAAGTATCCTGTCAGCTGAAGAATCTTTGGTGAGATGAGAACCTTTTCTTTTATTAGTAACATTCTCAGTTACTTCGTTATTTAATATGAAAATCATTCTAATCAGTTTTTTTTTATTTAGACTAAGTTAGTTTAAGTGTAAGGCATGGGTCAGGACTCAACAGGATTTTCTACAGAATGACCATGATGATCACCAGCAATGTATGGTCCTCCTGTGCCCAGTCTAATATCTTAGACCTCATTGTCCCAATCAACAGAAAAACAAGACTCTTCAAGGATGGAACTTGTGTTTCAACCATGTAACAATGTGTTACAAGGCTGGAATCAAACCCAGGTAGCATAGGCTACCTTTGAAACTGGGGCTGGAGAATGGATTTGGTCATAGATGGCAGGAGAATGTCTTTTAAGTGATGAGGATATTTGCCAAGTAAGTGATGCATGAAATAAAAGGTGTCCTATGGAATACGGGCATTGCTAGCTGGATAATGTTTAACTACTACTCCCTCATTATCACAGGTAATTCTAGGCAATAGAACAGAATAGTCCAACCCTTGGCAAGAAGCAGGTGGAAAGGCAAGGGATCCTCACACCATTTCTACTGATTGGTAATAGGGATACACACAGAGCTCTTCATAATTCTGCTCGTAACGTTTGATGTTTTAAAATACTATTTCACGAAAGATAATGCTAATATAAAGCCATCTATTTTATCTCTGTTTTGGGATAATTCAGGAAGGGGAATCTGACCAAATATGTGTGATGACGTTCTAGATTAAGTAAACAGGCTATTTTCTTGTCTTCCAATGACCCGAATAATAAAATCAAAAGTAACAACATCATGAAGAAGAAAGAAGGGGAGTAGATGGAGAAAGAACAGACTCTCTGTGCTGATTTCCTCTTTAACTGTGCCTTTTGTGTGTAATTTCCTTTTACAACTTAATGATTCAACAAACCAATGAGCTAGCCTCTATTATCAACACCTAACAGATTAGAAGACTGATACTCAGCAAAGTTGATGGCATTCCTCTGAGATGTCAGCCAGGTCCTTGAGTTCCAACCACATGTGCTTGCTTAAACGTGTTGCCTTTCAATTGGTCCTCTCTAGGATAAAAATTCTGGGTGGCCTAAACTTCTAATTCAAATACCGTCACTTCAGTCACCCCTCCCTCTGGGGAGCTGGCTCACACATGAAGAGGTGCTGGTGAACATTTTCTTTGTATGGGAATATAAGAATTAGAGTTTTGGCTAAGCACCAGCTGGGTGCGACTTCGGTGGAAGTCCCTATTCTTGAGACACGAAGGGTGGTTTAGAAGATCCTGTCTGATTTTTGTTTTCCACAAACAAGCAAAAAACAGAGGGATTAAGAAACAACACTTTTGGCCATCAGGGCTATTGATGTTTATTTCATATTCACATTTTACTAATATATGTGTATGTGTGTGTGTGTGCCAGTAAACAGATTTTTTAGTAGATGCTACCAGTTGCTTTCTTATAGATTCAAGAACGTCTTCCTCACAAGATGTCACTAGGTAAAGTGGTGCATTAAATGCTTTCACAAACTACATTAGTTCCAGAACCAAGCCACAGAATTGTTGATTGCATATGACCTCCCAGTCTAGTCCCTTCTGCATGGATTCTTTTAAGGGACAGTGAACCTGCTGGGCTCTTTACTAGAGCATCAGAACAGAATACAAGCTAGACATAAAACATTTTCTCTGAGATAATTTTGATTCTTTCCTGTCTATGTGGCCCGACATTCCATCTTGAAGCCCTAGTCTCACTCACATAGTATATGTTAATGTAGGCCTTTCTACCCACCTCTGAAGTGGCATGTCTAGATTCTAGGCAGCATCCATTTACCTCACAAACTATATCTACAGCAAAATAATATGTTCCTTATATGTTCTGCGGAACAATCACATTGGGCAGAAATTGATGGTCCCAATGATAGACAGAAATACTCAGAGAGAGTAGATCAGAGGTCCAGAATGACATGGATATTAGCAGATTGTGCTAACTAATCTGCTTTTCTCCTTCATGTTATCATGATTTCTGAGCTAACACCTTCACACATTGTCTAAATTCAATGCTGCCCATAATGATAATCTAATTTCTAGGAACCTTTAAGAAAATATGCTTTCCACAGAACCCATCATTTCTGTGCCTCAGTTTCTCCAGCTATTAAAAGAAAAACAATGAAACCGAATTGCTTATGTTTGGTTAGACAGAGTTAGTTTTAATCATTCTCTAAAATGAGATGAATGCAAATTACCTTATTTCACTAATTAATAACATCTTCTTGGAAATGCAGCTATTAACACACAATAAACGATATGGCTTATAATTATGGATGGCAGTAATTGCTTCGTTTTGCCTTACCTTCCCTGCGGCTTATCTCTCTGAACTATAGATACCCTTGTAGGTGTTAGGAAAACATATTAGAAGAAGCTATACAACGGGGTTTTTTCCCATGGGTTTGGAAACTGATGAATCAGCATACTTTCTGCAGGCTTCATCTGAATGTCTTCCTGACACATGGACGAAAAGCAAGCTCTTAGAAACAACAGCTGAGCGCAAATGCATGCTGCCTGCCTGGAGCATGACCTGTTCCGCTCTCCAGCTGACCCCTTGTGCCCAACGTCACCTGGAGCCTGAAATCTGGAAGCAGAAAGTCCTTGACTGGAGTCAGCAGAGAGAAAATCATCACCTGCTTGGGTACAAACATGCCTAGTGACTGCGTCACTGTTTGTCAAGTGGATCAGCTAATAGTTGCTCAGCGGACCTTCAAAGCTCCACAGCGATGTTGCCTTTAATTTCCGTCAATGCACTCCCTGTGCAGGGGCCTGGACTTTAATTCTCAAGTACTCTAAAAACGTTTTGAGGCTGCAGACTGACTCTGGGGAAAACGTTTTGAGGCTGCAGACTGACTCTGGGGAAGATCTTGGTTAAAGAATATTGGGAAAACACTAACTTTATGCTTCATCACCCCTGGCGCCACTATGTCCACATCTGCACTGCTGCACTCTGGAGCTTCCTGGCCTCCCTTTGCCCGGGACACTGCCCGGGACTGGACTACCTGCTGGCCTTCCTGTTTTACCTGATGACCTACCTACTCTTCTCTAAGGACCTTCAAGTGCATGCTCTCTCTGACCTTGCCCTAACCTTCTTCGTGCTCTTGACACTAGCTAATATATTTGGTTGGTATTTTGAAAGACTGTAAGTCCCCAGAAAGCATGACACGTATCTGTTTTACTTGCTATTCTTTCACCATTCCCTGAGAAAGTTTAGACTAGGTGAACAAATGGATAAAGAAATGATTAACCCCATCTCACAAATAATAGGACTGATGAGCAGAGAGCTGTAAGTAGTCAGTTAAACAGTGCTTAGGGGCAGAGCTAGGAATGAGGGCTTTGGCGTTATAACTCAGAATCTGGGATAGTTTTTAAACATTTTTAATAAATGATGCTGTGCTTCACATTTGCAGCTAAGATAACTCTCTGGACTCACCTTTATGCTGGTTTGATTGACTTCATGATGTCTATATCTATGAGATTTATGAAGGCTAAGTCTTTATTAGCCAGGTTCTTATTGACTTTTCATGTTTTACAGCTTCCTTCTAAAAGCAAGGTGACTGAATGTGACACTATCATATTTAATAACATGCTTTACTTATAAGTAATTTTTATTATTTATTGTATGTGTATGCATATAGATTATACATTAACATGAAAAGCCCTAGGGAAGCTCTACTGTCTGTGTATTTCATATGGATCTAAAAGTTAAAAATACACTGTGCTCAATTATACAATCTTTCTACATATTATAATTAAGTAGTTTGCTAATTTTTATATATATATACATATATATTCATGACAGGGCCTCACAATGTAACTCTGGTTGTCCTGGGACTCACTGAGTATACCATCCTGGCCTTAAACTCATAGAGGTTCACCTGCTTCTGTCTCCTGAGTGCTGGGATTAAAAGTATGCACCATTATGCCTAGCTTTTAAGTAGTATTCTGATGCCATTATAACTGATAGTCTCAGAAGCTGCCAATCTTTTAACATGTGAGTGTGTCCTGAATTTCATTAATAACTCTTCTGTTGAGATCACTAAGCTCACTTCCATCTTTTATTTATTTAATTTATGCTTTCTATTTTATGGAGATTATAATACTATGTTAATATTTGCATACTTTTTCAAAACCAAGAAAAGAGTGAGTTATTGTTTATATTTTTGCTGGAACTGTTAGCAATAATCTTGAGAATCCTGGAATTATAGCTCAAAGCTCGTCTTTGCATCAGTCACCCCTGAAGATTTCTCTCATTTGCATTTCTAGTCTTTGAAGCTAAATAGAAGGTAGGAGGTCTGTGTGAGGGGTGAACAGGAAATATTGGCCAACTTGAAAGTAAATAGAGGTTTGGGGAGTGTGTTTACATTCTGTCCTTTGTAGCCAAGTGGATAAAAAGGCAGGACTGGCTTTCATGGCGCTTGAGGACCTCTGTGCTTTAGCAACAGAGGCACAAGTTGTCCTGGGAGCTGGTCCGAGTGACTAAGACACAGAAACAGAGTAGTTTTGCAGGGCCAGGACCTGCTCGTTCTCCCAAGATCTGGGGAGAAAGAAAGGTCAGCTAAGATCTGTAGTCTGAAAGGGAACTCTGTGTTCAGAGTGGCCGGACCCAACAGGTTATTCCAGCAATAATTCTGCTGGGGAGATGCCTTAGTCACATGCCTACCATAGTTGCACAGTTCACATGGATGTTCTGTTTCTCCCTGTAGCCTCACATAATCATCATCAAAGAGTGGATGACTGTTCAAGTGCCAATTTCTAAGCCAGGCACTTTCAATTCTCAAAATAACAACTCAAGATTAGTATTGTTGACTGTGTTTTTTAAATAAAGACCCTGAAGTTTAGAGATTAAGACAGCTCCTGAAACTTTGCTTTACCAAAGGCCAGGCTGGATCTAGGGACTCAAAGTAAGATACTTCCCATAGCCCATTAATACTCCTTAAAGCCCACTCAGCAACCCCAGCCTGCCCCACTTCCCTGGGCTCTTCACAAGGGCCCACAGCCCCCTCAGCCTTACAGGAGGCCAGGCTGGTCCTAGGATCCTTAGGTAAAACATTATCCACTGTCCACAAAGCCTCTTTAAAGCCTGCCCAACAACCCAGACTGTACCACAATGCCCCACCCCAGTTTCCATATGCTAGTCTGCAACCCTGGAAGAAGGCTTTGGCTTAACCAGAGGCCAGTCTTGATCTAGAGACTCCAAGTATACCATTTCAGAAGAATTCTGCTTTAGTAGATCACAGGCTGGATCTTGGGATCCCAGCACAGGCAGTTGTACTTGAGGTCAGGCTGGTTCTAGGGACCCCAGAGCCAGACCAGATTTAGGGACCCCAGTCTACACTCTTTTCCCTGGGCTCTACATACTGCTATACAACTTCTGAAGAGGACTATAGTCTTACTAGAGACAAGACTGGACCTAAGAACCTGTGGCCTCAAGCAAGCCAAGGGGACACCTACTAAACCTAAAGACATGCTAGTCACCAGAATTCTTGGGCATTTGGACCAAAAGACTAAAGGGGAAAGAGAAAAAAAGAAATAAAATACACATCTAACAAAAACAAATGCAGTAGATCTAAAATCATCTCAAATCTAGATGCCTACACGCCTGTGTAGTAACACAGTCAATAAGAGAAAAGGCAATATGGCATCACTAGAGTGCATCTATCAGAACAGCAAGATCTAAACAATCAACACAGCTCAAGCACAAAAAAACATTAAATATTACTTTATGAAGATGACAGATTTCCTTAACAAATTCCTTAAAGAAATTGAGGAAAAGACAAACAAAAAAATTGGAAGTAATCAATAAATCCCTAAAAGAAAATCAGGAAAAAAAAAAAGATAAAGAAAATTGTCCGAGACCTGAAAATGAAACTAGAAGCAATAAATGGTTGGCTGGAGCTCTGGGTACCCCACTGAATCAAGAACAGCCCCTGGGGAACCATAGGAAAAAGAACTAGGCCCTCCAAGGGTAGGCAATTGGCATAAGCAGTATGTGGAACCTCAAAAGGTGGGATCAGACTGTGTTCTTGTAAATAAGCTGGCACATCCCATTCCCTGCAGAGAAGTGCCTAATGTAGTCTTGATATTAATATGAGGAAATGGACCACATCAGCTGGAGTGGATGCACAATGCTGAGCTGACCCACCTTGGGACTTTGTACCTTTTGGGGAGAAGGAATGAGAAATGGGGCTGGGGGAGGCTTAAGGCAGACTGGCAGGGATTGGGATTAGGGAAGGATGGATGAGCAGGGGGATATATATGGGAAAAAAGGCCTTTTAAAAAAATAAATAAATGTAACCCCCCCAAAAAAAAACAAACAAGGAAAGTATAAATTTTAAAAACAAAGTTTTAGTCATTACAAATAAAAGGAATATGGGAGGTGTCTGGGTTCCAAATGTGTAAAAGACATATAATGAAATGTCTTCATTGTTTATGTTAAAGGCAAGACAAAATTTCATTTTGCTAGTAATTCAAGCATACCAATGTGTGGGTGGCTTATTGGACCAGGTATCATCAGGAAAAGAATCTAAAGTTTCAGTGACAACTCATTGCACCAAGCCTTTGGAGAATCCTCCTGCCAGCAAGCAATCTGAGTCAAGACTGCCTCTGGATTTTATCCTAGGCAAGTTCTTTGTTCTGCATTCTCTGCAGACAAAGTGACCAGCACTTCTCTATTACTGTCATGTTTTAATGAAATTGGATTTATAATCTTTTATGTATCTATTGCAATGTAAGCTGTCAAAATAAAGGAATAGTAAGTTGTTATATACAAAAAAAGAAAAGAAATCACAGAGGAAATCTTGGAAATGGAAAGTTGGCAAAGAGAAATGGGAACTACAGATGCAAGCATCACCAACAGAATACAAGAGAAGAAAGAGAGAATCTCTGGAGTTGAAGACACGATAGAGGAAATAGATTCATCAGTCAAAGAAAATACTAAATCTAAAAAATTCCTAATACAAAATGTCCAGGAAATCTGGAGCATAATACAAAGATCAAACATAAGAATAATAAGAATAGAAGGAGAAGAACCCAGCTCAAAAACCCATAGAATACATTTAACAAATCATAGAAGAAAATTTTCCTAACCTAAATAAGGACATGCCCATAAAGTGCAAGAAACTTAGAGAACACCAAAAAGATTGGATCAGAAAAGAAAATTCCCATAATAATTGCAATATAATCAAAACACTACATATAAAGAACAATGAAAGAACGTTAAAAGCTGTAAGTGTAAAAGGTCAGGAAACATATGAACGCAGACCTATTAGAATCACATGAACAGAGACCCTAAAATCAAGAAGGGCCTAGACTTAGGTCTCACAGATTCTATAAGAGACCATGGATGTCAGTCCAGAGTAGGATACTCACCTAAACTGTCAATCACTATAGATGGAGAATAATAAGATATTACATGACAAAATCTATCTACAAACCCAGCCCTACAAAAGATACTAGAAGAAAAACTTCAACCCCATGAAGTTAACAACACCCCCCAAAAATGGTAATAGATAATTTTATACCAGCAACATCCAAAGAAGGGAAACACAAACATATGCACACACACACACACACACACACACACACAATCAACAACAATGAAGTAAGAAGAATTAATAATCAGTGGTCAATACTCATCAATGTCAGTGGACTCAATCTGCCAATAAAAAGACACAGGATAGCAGATTGGATAAGAAAACACGATCCAATATTCTGCTGCATACAAGAAACACATCATCAAAGATAGATATTATCTCAGAGTAAAAAGTTCAAAAAAAATTCCAATCAAATGAACAAAAGCAAAAGCAAGCTGGTATGCCTATCCTAATATCTAACAAAATTGACTTCCAACAAAATTGATTAAAAGTCATATAGAAGGGCATTTTATATTTATCCAAAAGAAAAATTCACCAGAATTATATCTCAATTCTGGACACCTATGTTCCAAATGTAAAGGTACCTACATTTGCAAACAAACATTACTAAAGATTAATTCACACATATAGCCCCTCATGCTTTTGTAATAGGAAGTTTCTGGCCCGGTCTAGTCCCAAGGTATTGACCAGCATCCTAAATTATCACACAACATCTTATATTAATTACAAGCTGTTTGTCCCATTGCTCAGGTGTATTGCTTGCTAATTCTTACTCTTAAACAAATCCTTGATACTATTTATGTTTAGCCAAGTGGCTTGTTACCTTTTTACTCAGTGCAGCATTCTCATCCTCCTTCCTCTGCTCTTCTGCTTCCTAGAATTGCTTCTTGTCTGCTTGCCCCACCTTTACTTCCTGTTTAGTTACTTGACGAATCATCATTTTATTAAACCAATAGGAGTGACAAATATTTACAATATACAAAAGGATAGTCCCACAGCATTTCCCCTTTTTCTTTCTTTTTAAAACAAGAACCCCAAATCTAATCTCTTTAGTATAGCTTTCTCCTAGACCATTATCTATAACCACTTGTAACTAATACTATAGGCAAATACAAACATTCATAATCCATTTTGGGGGGAATATGGGTATAGTTCTCTAGACAACTTCCTGTTGTTTGGGGGAATTGGTAAGAAAGTATATTCATAGCATACAAAAAGCCATCAAACATCACAATAATAGTAGGAGACTTTAAAATCTTACTCTCAACAATGGACAGATCTTCCAGACAGAAATTAAACAAAGAAATTATTAAACAGACATTATGACCCAAACTGACCTAAGAGATATCTACAGAACATTTCACCCTAACACAAAAAAATATACCTCCTTCTCACAACCTTATGGAACCTTTTCCAAAATTGACCATATATTTGTCCACAAAGCAAGTCTGAGCAGAATCAAAAACTGATTTTTTTTTTTAAATAGTCAAAACCTAGACACAACTTAGATGTCCCTCAAGTGAGGAATGGATTAAAAAAAATGTGGTATATTTACACAATGGAGTATTACTCTGTTGTTAAAAAACAAGGACACCAGGAAATTTGAAGGCAGATTGAAGGAACTAGAAAAACAAACAAACAAACAAACAAACAAACAAAAAAGCATCCTGTGTAAGGTGACCCAGACTGAGAAAGACAAACAGCGAGGTTAAATTTGGGGATGTAGACTGGGATCGCAGCCTCTATGTTGTCTTGTCTATTGCTTCCATAGCTGAGCACATGGGATTTAGTTGTTTGGTCTCCATTATAAGCTCATCCCTACTTAAGTAAGGGCTTAGGGGGTCTACAGAAAACATCAAGGTTATTTATAAGATATTATTATAGGAAAAAATAGTAGATTAAATATAAGCAAAGGAATAACCCTTTATGTGGGCTTGCACTAGGTTACCCTGGCTGTTTCCCACTTTTACATTCAAGTGATTCTTTTTCCTATATCGCTTGAATGCTAGAACACACATACCCTTACACCTGGATTTCAAAAGGTACATATTTTAAAAACATATATGTGGTCATATCAATATGAAATGCTGGGTAGAATGAAATTGCTAGCTTGGACCTTGCACTTAAGAAACATTGGAATAAAACTGGGGTCAGGACCATTCAGATGAACCTGGACTCTTAAGGAGAAGAGAAGAAAGTAGAGTATGGAAATTACCACTGAAAGCTTATTATGCTCTGAGAAAGCACCAGAATAAAATGTTTTCATTGCTCTGTGAGTCTTATCCTCATTTGTTAGATGAGCTTGTCCTGTATGGCCTTGAAGCTACTTGTTTGATCAAGCTGTGTATATACTTAGAGAGAAAATTAATTAATTGTAACTGTGATCATTGCTAAAAGCCAGAAATGTAGAGTGACCTGAATTGCCAACTCTAATCAGCAAGATCAAAGAAGACTCCCCGCAAGTGACCATGACATGGAAGCCTGCAAGATAAATAGTCCGAGTTCACTGTCTCAACCTTGCACTATTGACATTTGAGGCTGGGTAATTTTTTACTGAGGGAAGTTTTGTATATTATAGGATGTTTGACAACAATCCTGGCCTTGACCTCATAGAAAGAAATATCACTTCAGACATTTATAAAAATTCTCTTGGAAAAACAGTGACATGGAGGGACAGAAGTGCAATATTCTCGGAACAGGCATACACATGTGTAACCAGAAGGAAGGAAACACAACATAGCCTAGGACACCGTGGCTGTAGGTGATATATATGTGTGTGTATATACATATATATATATATATATATAATTCTTGTACGATATATATATGTGTATGAAAGTGGTAGGTAGAACAAAAATGACCTAATGTACATGGAGATTTTGGAGTGGTCAGATGAGAACATACATAGTGTTATTGCATGATGGAGACCAATACCTACACATGTGCTTGCTGAGCTTTCTCTCCCTTGGCATTCCATTGGTCGTGACAAGGATAGATATGAACTATTGTAAACCTTGAGTATAATTTGAATTTGGGATTCAAGACCCCTGGAGAAGTAGAATTTATCAGCTTCTTGATATTATTATTACCTCTGATGTGATATTAGTACCTCTAATGTTTCCCTCAAATGCTCTGAAGAAAAACAAGTTAGCAACTCTCACTTTCAATCTGTTAAACTTTTTAGGCATAGTCATTATTTTTCTGTCTTGGTTCTTTCATAGACAGTACAACACATATTAAATTCCTACCACATATTCCTCCTGGGTTCTATGCAATAACACAAAGGCTCTCTAACCCAATGTCTTATCTCTTTAGAAAGACCCTTTCTGTCTGTGAATTCGCCAGTTGTTTCTTGTAGACAGAGATGTTCATTTTGTAGAGCATTGTTGTCATTTGTTTTCTTGAACTTACTGTACCCCATGATGGTCAGCATAGCATCTCAGAAACATGGCTCAATATACAAAGAGTGGCTCTGTTTCATGTTTGCATTGGGCCTAGAACTGAAAGTCTAATTGGGGTGAATGTTTTACAGTCTTTCTGGTATTGTTTTTTAATAGCCTATAATTGTCTTATATGCCCTATTTTAATCTCCTTTTTTACCCCAGGCTTTCCAGAAATTTTTCTCTAAAACATCACCTTGTTCAAGGAAAAATTTTCTCTTCTTTGTTCTTTTTATGCAATTGCTTCCTACAAACAAAATTGTCATTATTTATTCTCTCTTCTGGTGTCACTCAAACCATTATTCTCCCTGGCAGGATTGGAGTAGGTAGGGTTCTTCTACAGGATCCTACCTTTTTTTGGCATTGACCAGATTATAGAATCAGATAAGAAAGTGGGGACTATAAAGTGGCAAAAATAAAAAAAAAATGATGAGCTCTTTACTGTCCATGTCAGATGAAGTGGTGTGTTTTGTCTTATAGCCACTGACTATGACTAGCCTACATTGAATCTCTTAACATATTGGAGAAAAGAGAAGTAAAGTTACTTCTGTCTCAAAAGATGTGGAAAGTTCTCAAATCTATGGGTAATCATATTCTCTACACTGACTTGTATAAAGAGAAAAATCTTCACTGTGATATATCACACTATGCATTAGAAGGAAAATCAATCATAGCAATATACTCAGTGTAGAATGATGCTCAGTGAAGGTGTTGTTTAGACAGGACTTCTCCTATAATCAAATGAATAATCACCCTAAGTATCATCACAGATCCTATATCCAACAATGAATAGAGGTAGAGGCAGAGATACATGACTGAGCTCTGGTCTGAGCTCCTAATCCAGGTGAGAGTGGAGGAAGAGAGTCTGTATGAGCAAGGGGATAGGGATTATGAAGAAAATACTCACAGTGATGGCTGGCTGAAGCTCTGGGGCGCTCACTGACCAAGAACAGCCACTAGGGGACCATTGGGAAAAGGAACTAGGCTCTCCAGGAGTAGGCAACTGTTGAATGACATGGGCAGTATGTGGAGCCTCGAGGAAAGGGATCAAACTGTGTTTCTGTGCATGGGCTGGAACCTCAGAGTCCATTCCCTTCAGAGGAACACCTAGCCCAGTCTTAATATTAGGATGAGGAAATGGGACTTGCCTGGAGTGGATATGCCATGCTGAGCTGACCCACCTTGGGATTTTTTGCCTTTTGGGGAAAGGGGATGGGGAGTTGAGGAGGGGGGAGGCTGAAGACTGACTGGGAGGGATTGGGAGGAGGGAAAGGAGGTGGAACAAGGGGATATATGGATAAAAAGACTTTATTTTATAAATAAATAAAAAAAATAATGCTCATAGAGAATATTACAAATCAGTGATGTTGAAGCCTGAGAAAACATAGCATTAGCTGTTTTGACCATGAAGAAATCAAAATAGAGATTGTATCAGTGAGGTTGGAAAGAATGTTGTACCCAAGCAGAAAGAGCATGTGTAAAAACCTCTGAGGAAGGTAGAGGGAGCCCATTGTGGGAAAGGTTTCAGCTGTGACTTAGAAAATGAAAAAAAGAGGCTTATAATATCAAACAATGCAAATATTATTTATGACCTTAATATATAAGCACTCAAAAGACCTTGTTATATATGAAGCTTGAGGCTGCCAGTGTTGGTTTTCAAAGTAAAAAGAGAACATCTCAGTGAAATAGGAGGAAGAAATGCATATGGAAGTCTAGGAAAGTAGCAATGGTCTTCAGAGGAAAGGTTTTCCTTAGCTTTAGCCTTTGATAGATGAAAGCAGTTCTTGGATGAGGAAGCATATGCAACTGAATACTTAACACAGGATGATTGGGTCTTCCTCCAGATTGGTCAAGAGGAAAAATATCAATGTGTTTTACACACACGTACACACACATACACACACACTGCCACATATCCAACTATATGATGAATATTTTAGCTAAAATAGTTTATGGTAGGGATTGTATTTTAATGTGAAGTCCTAAAATGGGTTTCATATTGCATGTTGGACAAAATGTAGGGTTGAAGCAGAAGACCAGTAAGGTTTCGTGCTACCATGTGTGTCATTGATACTGACAATTCCCCCCCCCCCGCCCCGCCATGCTTTTTAAAGCCTCTGGTGTCACAATCACTATGCATATCAAAAATGCACTTCACTTTTTTGTTTGTTTGATGCTTTATTTCTTTTGTCTTTGACATTTTCTTTTAGTTAGTTATCAACCACATTGTCAGAACTCTCTGTGTCATTTGTTTTCTATAATTCATAATGTAGACACTGGCCTGTGTCTGAGCCCAGTCAATAAGCAAAATATTAGAATGCACTTGTTTCTCAGCACATGAACTGGTAAGCAAGATGTGAGGTTATATTTCTTTTTCTGCAGTGCATATCATAGTGCCATGGCAGTTTCCAGTGTCTGGGCAGAAAAATGAGTAAATGACATTTTTGAGCACTAATCTTTCCTCTAAGCTTGAGTTCAGAGTTTAGCACACTGGGTGTTTTGTTCACACAATCATGAAGAGCCATGATTAATTTCTTAGAGAAAACTTTAAGTTTTCATTAGAGTTTTATTTTTTTAATTAATTCATTTAGATTAGATATGGCCTCGAAAATTTTTCTAGTATTGTCTTTAGAAATTGCATTTAGTAATCATTCTCAGTGATAAAACTAGTATACAATGTAATAGTTAATTCGCATGCTTCACAGTTGGGTTACCATGATTTAATTCCTGACTGGGCCTACTAATGATTTTTTTTTCTTTGTATTGCTAGATATGGAAACTACAGGCTCACAAATACTAGGAAAACGCACTATCATTGGACTACATTACCACACTTAATGATTATTTTTAAATAAATCATATTAAGTGTTCTGAACCTGTTTCCTTAATTGTGAAACAAAGAATATAATAATACATAAAGTAATGTGCAGGTAGTTTCCTCAGTCAGGCTTAATATTCTTATTTGTACACACATAACAAACAGAGGAGACTGCTACTCAAGTTAAGACACCCTCTAAAACCTTGTCTAAAAACTGGAAGTCAGTCATGGAAAAAGCCTCAGTGTTTCAGCCTATATGATGGGCTATATTCTTCTAGATGAACAGATCATAGCTCCTGTCTTTAAACTGTGTGGTCAAATTACAAAGTTTATATAACAAATGTCTAAAATGTCACAATGTAAACTGCTATTTCCATGGCAAAATGAAATTGTAGTTGATGGAACCTATCTACATTTCCAGATTTAAACTTAAAAGTTAAATACTTTAATGTAATATAATTAAAAGTTCCTCCCCCCCAAAAAAACATAATTGTGTATGTCCTAGGAGAAAAGGTAGGCTTCATAATTCCTCAAGGAGAAGAGACTGGGTGGGGCGGGGAGGAGGTAGAAGGAGGAAGAGAACAGAGATAGAGAAAGAAATAAAGCAGAGGATGAGGGGACAAGCAGGAATCAGCCATGGAACTTTCCTTTGTTTTGCAGGAAATGAGGAAATGCCAGATGAATAATTCGACCTGAGTGACAAAAGGTGAGCTTGGCTAACAATATCTCTCACTCCTCACCACTGGGCAGCTAATATACTGTAGCTCTCAGACTTCTTTTGTGCTTTGTTGTTGTCAGTAAACTGTCTGTTTCTCTTACTGCTTATGCACTCTTGGTTCAATTTCTTGTTCTGGAACACAAGAACGTTAAAATTCCAGGAGGGTCCTTCTGGAACCTATTGCAGGTCTATAACAACTGAATTGAAGAAGCCATAATAACTTTAAAAATGATTTACATGAATTATGATACATCTAAACTATGGAATATTCTTTTCTAGAGGAGATGAACTACAGGTCTGTAGAAAGACAAGGAAGACATACGCTAAGTGCAAGATGCCTATGTGAGAATCTTCCCAATATAGGATGTGAAGTTTGATAGATTTCTTAGAAAGGATAAACTGCATGATAATAAAATGTCAGTGGTTTCAGGACCTGGAGAGAACAGAGTCAGAGCATGGAATTTTTAAGTCTCATGAAACTTTTCTCCATGTGACTATGATGTTGGATGCCTGAATGGCATAAACTTGTCCAAGGCCATAATAAAATATTATGAGTCAACTCCTAAATGCATCAGACTCAGGACTCAGATTGGTCACAAATTCTGTTTCTGGATTGCAATATAAGACATTGGGGTGAGGGGTGGGGGAAACTCTCCTCTGTCATGGCTTGGCTCTGTGTGACAAACCAGCACCTTCTGCCCAATGTAATCATGAACCCAAGTACCAATGGAACCGCTGAGGTCCCTGAGAACAACTTTTACCCATTCATCCTATTGCTATCGACCACTACCTCTACTGCTTTTTAGAGAAGATGTGCTATGTAGCAAGCACTCTACTGAGTGCTTTTCAATGAAATAGCTCACTTAAGCCTCCCTCACAAAATCAAGGGAGATGTTCTTTTGCTTTTCCTTTTAAAGGTGAGAAAGCTGCAGCTTAAATTTATTAAGTGGAAAGTCTCTGCAACCAGATAAGCCCCTCTGCTCACACAGCAATCCAAATCAGAAGTCGTTAGACAGAAATAACAATAATACTTTTAAAAGTCCCATTTTAATGGGTAAAGTGCTTTTGGATGGTTTTCTAGCCCCCAGTGCCACCTCCCAGAGGAGTAGGGAAGGGAGACCAAAGAACCATATGTCTGTTTTCTAGGGTGCAGTTTAAATATCCTGTAGGAGTGGTCTTGAGCATCTCTGGGGCACGAGCCATGTTTGGCGGGACTTTCTTTTTTTAAATGTATTTATTTTTATAGAATAAAATCTTTTTTACATGCATGTATCCCCTTGTTCCAAATCCCTTCCTCCTCCAGACCCCTCCCTGTCAGCCTTCAGCCTCCTTCCTCCCCATCCCCCACCCCCTCCCAAAAAAGTACAAGAAGTCCCAAGGTGGATCAGCTCAGCTTCCACTCCAGGCAGGTTTAATTTTCTCATCCTAATGTCAAGACTGGATTAAGTGTTCCTCTGGGGTGAATAGGTTCCAAGGTGCCAGTCCATGCACAGAAACACAGTGTGAACCATTCCCTTAAGGCTCCACATACTCTCCATGCCAATGGATGGTTGCCTATCCTTGGAGGGCCTAGTTCCTTTTCCTGATGGTTCCCAGGTGACTGTTCTTTGATTCAGTGTGCTGCCCAGAGGTCCACCCATTGGCAGGACTTTCTAAGGAGCAGGGTCTGGGCAGAGAAAGAGGTGAGCCTTCTTTTCAAACATTACAGACTTTTTGGATATCTGGATGGCAGGGAGCTGAGGTGGAGCTTCCACCATTACATTAAGCATCTTAGCAAGGGAAAACAGATTTTTGATAAGGTCATATGATATTTTAGAGTAGAGCATCCAGAATCCTAAACAGCCTAATTGCAGAAGGATACAGGCCACTATACTCCCTGGGCTCTCAGAAGTCTCAGTGATAGTGAGAAGTTCTTGGACTTTCCCTAGAATAAGGAATGGTTAATCATGACATCTTAACTGTATGTTAATGAAAGGAGTTGACATTTTTGAGTCATCTAGGCTATGCAAATCATTGTGAGACCGATTAACATATTTCTTCACAGCTGTAGACTCAAAGCATTGGCAAGCCACAGATAAAGAAAAGTTCAGCAAGGCTGAACAGGCCTTGGAGATGACTTAAAGAATGAGTGAGGGCTCTCAAGGAAAGAGGGTTAGTGAGCCCAGGGAAGGCCTTGGGGAGGACAAGAAAAGTATAAGCAAAGTTTAATTGTGGAAATAGCTCTGACTTTTAGCAGCAGTAAATAAGCAAATAAAATATCATTATTTAATTCATAGTTTAAAGCTATGCTGCTTGTCCAGGGAAGAACCCAGATCCCATTCAGAGGCTAATTACTTTCTCTTTTTTCTGACATTCCAAGCATTCTAATTCTCTGATTTTCTAAGCCTCAGCAATTGATTGGTAGACTCAAGAAGATAATGTCGGAGACAGGTGTTCTTAAAGGAAGTGGAAAATGTCTGCTGCCAAGGGTTTGAAAACTCAGAAAAACAAGCCAAGCTACAGCTATAATTTAATCTTTGTGTTCCCTCAAAATTAAGTTTCAACCTGATCTCCAAAGCAACAATAGGAGGTGGGGCCTTTAGGAGGCAAATAGATTGCAAGGTCTCCACCTTCATGTGGGATTAGTATCTGACAGAATATCTGGTGGTAACTCCATAGGCCCCTTTGATCTCTTCGCATCAAGTAAAGTGAAGACATTGTGTGCAAGGTGTCATTTCTGAAGCACAAACTTACCTGACACAGAAGTTGCTTAAAACATGTCTGAGACTTCCTGGGTTTGAGAGCTATGAGAAAATAGATTTCTAGTTGGTTTTATGTAAATTACTCACTATGTATTCTTTTGTTATAGCGGTACATATGAGGCAAAAATGATAATTTTTTTCATATTTAAAGTGAAAGGCAGTGAATGGTATAATTATGCATGGACTACCATATTAAAGAATGGTACTACTTTGTTTGATGAAGGTAATCAGAAAGAGATGTTCATCGAGCATTTGAATATGTTACCCTACAAAGGGAGGAATGCATAGATAGATTTTGAGGAGCAGTGGTTAAGAGGACCTGTTGGGCATAATGAGAGTGGAGAGCTTTGCCCAGCAGTCTTATAATTACTCAGTGACAAAGTATTTTAACCTAAAGACTAAGAATCCTTAAGTAGGTCAATGTAAGAGGGTAAAAAAAGCTCAGGAAAATGAGATTGTCTCTCTGTCTTCAATCATCTTCATGAAGCTCTGAAATTCTGATAAATGTTTCTTCAGTGGTGGTATAATAAGATATTTGAGGTCTAAAGCAGCACTGACCTATCTCCATACTTCTATTAGTACCCCCAGTCCTGCCAGTGTGACAAACACTTGTATTAATGTCAGTCCATGATATTCCAGGGTTGACTCAATATGAATTTATAGTCAATGAAAACCTTGGTTGTATACTGAGCCTCTATTATGAAGCCATATTTCTCTCATTTGTGCTATAGCTATTGATTTCATTCCTGCCTTAAATACAGTCTTTTCTTCATTAGGTTTTTCAGTCTTTGATTCAAAAAGTCAGATACATGATAGATGCAAATCATCACACAAGTATTTTAATTAGTAGTTATCTTGAGGATCAATGATGAGCTTTATGAGTGATAAAATACTTTTTTAATTGATTCATTTGTGAATAAGTTCTAAAAGTCTGCTGTTCTCAAAGAAGCGTACTGGGAAATGGCTATTCAGGAGGGCTAGCAGAACAGTGTCTTCTTTCAAATACTGCATTCTCAGGTAGAAAGAAAAGCCACCTAATCATAATCATAGTTAATTTCATGAATACAAAGTAAAGCTTCCATGAAAAAAATAAACAAAGGTTTATTATTAAAGGTATATGAATCATGGCAAGCCAGAATGTCAATGAAGACATACCAGAGATCTCAGAGGTGTGATACTGACTTTGCTAAGATGGATATGGGACAGAGGGCATCAGGACAATTTGAGATAACTGAGAGAGACTGTGACAGAAAAGCACTTGTGTGTCTGAAGACCCAAAAGAAGGCTTAAGTTATCCAGCAACAGGAAAAGGTCAGTCCACATGGAAGCTGTAAAAGAAGAGCATCAGTTCACCCAACCTGATACACCACGTTAACAACTACCTTTCTACAAAATGCAATAGCAAACTCTTAAAAGATTTTCAGCAGGAAAGAACATTTGGAGTCGAAAAAAGATGACCTTGGCAAATCAATGAGAAAATCTCAATGACACAGCTCAGTTTAGAAGTATTTGTAGCTTTCATTAGAACAGAAGCACTAGAGTTAGGAAAATCCATGATAGATTCCACTTGGAGTACCAGAGAAGGTATAAATAAATGTGACCACATGTTTTGTCTCTTAATGGTAATTAGTGGAGGTAACAATGGAAAAGGAAAAAGAAGGTTTGATTATTTAAAAGTAAGTCATTGTTTTCAACATGGACATATTTAATGTGAAAGCCCAAAAGTTATAGTAACATTCTTAAATTTAGAAAGTTTAATGTCAGGCTACAAATGGAGATTTTGGATGTCTTGACATGAACTTGAAATTTGAAATTTTAAGTCACTGGGTAAGGCTGTATAGGAGGAAAGAGCCATGAAGTTCTTTGAGAACATGACATAAATGCAGAGGACTTAGCTGGCCAAAGAAATTGAGAAGGAAAATGAGAGGGGGGGAGAGACTCCCAGAGAGACAGGAGGCAGAGAGGCAGAGAGAGAGAGAGAGAGAGAGAGAGAGAGTGCTTCACTGAGGATAAAGGTTTCTGGAAGGTTGTAATAAAATGCTACTGAGAATTCACTAAGAAAGTATTGGGTGCTACATGGTAGAATTATATTCAAGGTCTGATATTCTGCTGTCTTCACAGACTCATCTTACGTTCTTACTGAATCTGTGAATCCATAAGAAAAAAAAAACCTCATTACTTGGTACAAGTTGTAAACTGTTTTAAGATGAATGAGGTCTTGATTACACAGTAAAGAATTCTCACCATTTTCATTTCCCAAATGAGGAATTGGTCTCCTAGTGAAGAAATTTCTTTTCCACAATAAAATACCTGGCATTACTGTGTATCTGGAACTAGCCTGAACTAGCCTGATGTTCTGTATCAACACCATGGCTGCTGGTAGATGAGGAATATATGATGTCATTCGACTCATTACATATAGTATCTATAGCAGTGGTTCTCAACTTTCCTAATATTGGGACCCTTTATTAAAGTTTTCCATGTTGTGGCGACCACAAACTATAAAATCATTTTTATTGATACTTAACAGCTCCAACTTTGCTACTGTTATAAATTGAAATATAAATATCTGTGTTCTAAGGGTCTTAAGAGGCCCCTGTGAAAGGGTCCTTTGACCCCCAAAGGGGTTTCAACCCACAGTTTGAAAATCATTCCTCTGTAGTAATATATGTGCATTGGAATGTATTTTTATAGTGCTGTGTGAGTGTGGGGTGCATGTATGCATGTGTACCTGCGTTTCCTCAAAGTTGAAACATAAAGATAAAAGTTAAACTAACATTCAGCTTGCAGAGACAGTGGCTACATTTCCTAGAATAGAAGAGGATGTGGTCCTATTTTGTGTGAAGGTGATTGATAGGAGGGAAGAGACTGACAGCTTGAACCAATAGCTGCAGAGTTGACAGTGAGTGGGGTTGTGATCAAGCATCAGTCATTGTGAGAACCAGTCTCTGCACACACAGATGTTTATAAGAGACAGGCTGAATGTTCTCTCGGTATGAAGAAGCTTCAGTTGCACACCAAGATTTCTAGGTGCATCACTTTGTGAAAACAAGTGAGGCTGCAGAAACATTTACAAAGAGAAAAGAGGAAAAGCTACCGTGGGGATATTAGTCATTCTTCACCTTCTTTGCTCACACATTATTCATATTAAATTTTTATTTATTTGTACATATGTATTATATTTACAGCATTTTCCCTTTTCTCCTCCAAATCCATCCACACACTCCTCCCATTTGCTTTTAAACTCATGACCCTTCTGTGATTACTGTCGTTGTCGTATGTGTGCAAGGAAAACCTACTGATTTCATTTAATATTTTTAATATGCATATGTATTTAGGGCTCACTAGTTAGATTTGGGTCACCAGTTAGATGATTTGGGTGACGTATCAGGCCACTCTACACTAGAGATGATTTATTCTCTCTGCCTCTCTGTTCATCTCTGTGTCTCTCTGTCTTCCCCCACCCTCTCTGTCAGTAGTCATGGATTGCCTAAGCTTTTCATCTTCATCATATGGGTGGGGTCTTATGAAATTCATCCCATCCATGTTGGCATGTGAACTAGTGTGGTCACTACACAAGTTTTATTTAGGTGACACTGTTACTGAGATTTTCAGGGTACAGCTTCCATGTCATGTTTAAATGACAGTATCTTCCTGCAAAGAACCATGGTTTTCTGCCCTTTACAATGCTTTTTTACATCTTTTCTTCCATAATGCTCCCTGAATCTTAGGTGTATGTGTTTGTTATAGATGCAGCAATTGAGGCTGGGCATCCCAGAATCACTTATTCTCTGCATTTTATTAATGGGTAAGAGATTAGTAATGAGGAAATATATATTTTACCTGATTTCCTGGTTCAACATCTGTAAATCCACATAATCTAGCCCCAAATTTGTGGGGTTTTTTTTTGGGGGGGGGTGATAAAGGAGCTGAAAAAGTCAAGAAGTATTGTCTTAATTTTATGTAGATTGAGTAAAATAATTAAGAGATTAATGTAAAATAATTAAATTCATACCTAAAAATGCCTTTTTCTATAACTTCTCTAGATTTTTTTTTCTGGGTTGATTTAAAACTTAATTACCTCATAAGGACCTTTTCTCTGTCAGATTCATATTTTGAGTGAGGACACATGCTTATTGTTTCCTGGAACTTTAATGCCAGTTAAATTCCTCCTTATAAAATCCCTCTTTGACTCATATAATCTATATCTATAGAATATGGTGCCTGGAGCTCACACATAGGATATTTCCAAATTCATGTTTTTATGATCCTAGTGAGACTTTAAATAATCATAAGCACTCAAAATAAGCTCAGCATGAGCTAACCTCTCTACTTCCAGTGCTGCTATGGGTATAGGCTATGTTCCTCTGCTATGCCTCAAATAACATGATCACTGGGAGAATGTGATGAATGAACACTAGCCCAGCCACGCCAAGATGCAATAAAAAGCTAAGAAATCAGGACACAATGGTGAGCTGATAATATGCTTGGCACTATTTCCCAGCATTTGTTAGTCCTGAGTGGCTGATTATAGACAGGCTTTCACTGATGAAATATTTGGGATACAATCCAGACACAAGCCCTTCTTGGCCCATTTTTAAGGCATTCTTATATTATGGACCTTTTTTTTTTTTTGATGTCATGAAAATGCACTTGAATTGATTGTAGTGGTCATTACAGAAGTCCGCACAAATTAAGACACTGGATTAAGATACATATTAAATTGATGAAGTTCATGGTATATCAAGCTCAATAAAACTATTTTCCTAAAAATTTAAGTTTTTATAACTTTTATAAACAAGTTGTTTTTATTTCACATTATCCAAATGTCATTCACCACAAGATTTCTTTTCCTTGTAAATAATAAGTTGTTTTGTATCCAACTGAATGCAGATTTGGCAAATAGAGCCATTGAGTAAGCTTGGGTTCAAATGGTAGCTGTGTCTTTTTCTAAGCAGTTGCCCTAGATTCTCACAGCTAAGTGAGCTTTGGCAAGTCATCCAGATCTCTGAAGCTCATGGCAATAGTAGCACATTTCAACAATTACTGCAAAGATTAAATACAATAACAAATGAAGAATTGAATAATTAAGCACAATACTTGGCAGTAAGAACCTACAAACATCAGCTGACTTTGATTTGCTGTGCCAAAAGAATCAAAATAAAAACAAAGTAACAAAAGGGAATTGTCATAATGATAAAGACTCCCAGGTCATAATTTGTGAAGCATTAAACAAGAGGCACAGTGAGACTATGTGTCACTGTTTACTGTCTACTTTTGGGTGTCAGGTGTTATGCTCAAAATGTTTAAGTAACTCTCACATGTTCCTGAATGCTTCCAGGCATATTTTTGGCAGTCAAAAACAAAGGGTCTGCCTTAGGCTTCCTCCAGGAACACCATCCTGGAAGGCTAGATATTCTCTTCCAATACCTTTCTAGGAAATAATTTTCTGAAAATGCTATGACAATGAATTAAAACACTAATGTTAGGTCTAGTAGTGTCATGTAACACTATTTTTATGTTGTTTGCAATTAGAAAAAGCAAAAGAAAGGTTTTTGTTACAGAATTCTGTGTAGCCTGACAGATTTGAGTGTGAAAGGATGTATGGTTTTCACCAATTGTTTCTTTGGTAGCTACTTCATCCGATGTGTTAATATACTCATTTATTAGTGACATGGTCTCACTCTGTTAGTCAGGATAGTCTGGACCTTTGGGCTAAAGTTCTTCTCCTGCATCAGCCTCCTAAGTAGATGTGACCACCAGAACATGCTACCACACATAATTCTTCCACTTTTAAAATACACAAATGATTACTTTTTAACCAGAAAGAAAAATGTTTTTCTACCAGCTTCAAAACAGAATCTCCTTATAAGAGGCAAGTCCAAGTCAAATATGTAGTTGGAAATTAGCATGAATTTACCAGACTTCTGACCAGATTGGAAATCCCTACCTGATCTTTCAACTTTACATACAACTTTGACTTACAAAAATAATATACGCCAGCTTTCTGGGAAGGGTTGGCTTGTCCCAGCTTGAAAGTGGAGCACATTAGTCACTGTTACCTAAAATCTAACAGGGCACTGAGGAAAATAAACACTCTGGTTGGGCCACTTAATTTGACTAGAAATTGTCAGGTTGTTGAGAACAGTGTGAATCAAAATGAAGCAAGGCTGGATTCAATAGGTGAGATTCTTCCTCAGTGATGGCTTAGACTTTCAAGCATTACCAATATGAAATGGGTGATTTTGTTCCTAAACAGGTCTGGAGTCTTGAAAAGAAAAATGACTCAGATTCACAAACTCCCTTTCAATTTTCTTATAAGGCCAACATGTGAAATATGAGATTCTATATCCTTCCAATTAACAGAGAATCATGTCAAATGCAAGAAATGAACGTGAGTCTAAACTAAACTCTGAAAGTGTGCTTCATGGATTGATGAAGTCTAAAACTCATCTGTGAGGACAGTTTCTCCAGTCTATGCAAAGTCTTGACCTACAAGGTCACTGCACACTTTTGTTATTATTGTAACAATTTGGATCACTTCCAAAAGATAATGTGTAGAGGCAAGAAAAGAAAGTACATGAGGAGACCCCACTCATGCACCGTTTCTTCATTCTCCGAGGCTGTGATTAGAAAGTTAATTTGCAAACCCACTTTTTTTTTTCTTTATTTTGTACTTATCA